>CM038796.1:126149258-126204094 GCA_021764765.1 Vicia sativa
TCTCCTATAAATAGAGGATCGTTCATCAAGCTTTTGATAGCCATGAAACCTTTGCCAAACTCTCTTGAACCAAATTTTATGTGACTTTGTTTTCACTCTCAAAGTCATTCCAGTTTAAATTAACCATTCATTCTTCTTCCCCGAACCTCACTAAAACCAAGAACAAGAATCGTGCCTTGTGGCTTCATGAATCGTGCTATCCAAGTCCGATTCAGCTCGAAAGTGAACTTTGTTCGTAGGAATCTTCATCATCCTTGTAAAATAAAGCATCATTGCACTCTCTCATCTCCCGATCCTTGTGATCTTCACCATTTGCATTTTCATCAAGTATTGACTCGAGAAATTCATCAAAATCCTATTCGCTATTATTTGAGTTTTTCCAAAATTCTCTTTACTCGTGTAAATAAATTTTTCATGAGCATGTGGTTGAGATTGTCTTGAAGAGACGAATCAAGGATACCTCTTCATTGCTGATTTTACTTTGAGAATCACGGGATGATGGGCGGAGGTTGAAGATGACCTCCGTTTGTCTTCAACCAATGAAAGTGTGACATGTAATTTTTTCAAATGGATCCGGTGTGTTGGTTGCATCGGCGTGTTACGTGAGCCTTTGGATCGACTTTATTAGTCAACATCAATCCAACGCGGTGACATTTTTCCTATTTTATTTTTTAATTTTGCAATCCGTGAAAACCAAGGAGGTCCATATCAAGCAACAACGCCATGTCCATTCGATGTGATTACTAACGCGTTTGACTATGATCAAATGGTCCACATTTTTCTTGCTATTTTATTTTTCGATTTTATAATTTAAATGTTTTAAACTTCAAAAATTATATAAAATTCATTTCTAGTCCAAAATTATGAAAAACTCACAAAAATATTTTGAAATATTATCTTTCTGGATTTTATTTTTTCATAATTTTATTTTCATATTTGATATTTTTTATGATTTTTATCTTTTATTTGATGTTTTTAATTTGTTTTAAAATATTTTTTGACATTTTAAAATTCAAAAACGGAAGGATCCAATGGTCATTTGACTAATATTGGTGACCTCATTTTATTTTTATCCGATTTTATTTTTTTCTATTTTTGGTTTGTTATATCATTTTCTTCATATTTTTAAAAATATTTTTTGACTTTAGAAAATCCTTAAAAAATTTGTCAACACTTGTTGACCTCTGTTTGACTTTGGGTAATTTTCTTGGAATTTTATTTTGATGCAAAAATATTATTTATGTATTTCGTCAATAAATTTCTTCAACATCAATGGAATTTGGGTGCTGATAGGTCTCTTGAATAAATCCACCAAGAAAGTTGATTGATTTTGATGAAGTTGGACTGAATAAAATTCATCTGATGCAAAAATAAATTTGAAAATTATTTCTTCTTCTTCATCTAATTTTTTCTTTTGTCCTGACTCGGAAAAAGTGATCAATTGGTGGCATAAACTTTAATGTTCAAACATAAGCCAAAAGATTATTTGAGCTTTGATCTTGGTTCAACACTGGCGCTGTTGTGTGGTCGCGATTATTTCTAATCAAGCTTCGCAAGTTTCCACTAACCTTGTCCATTTGAAATTCTCAATCATCTTTGATCAAGTGATATGATAATTCCAAAACCTGATATACTTGACAAAAAATAATTGAAACTTGTCGTGGTGGCGCGTTGGTTCTATCAATTACCGTAAGTCTTCATGAAGTTTCAAGATGGTCACCTTGTTGATTGACTAATTACGAACAATTTGATGATATACTTGACAAGTTTCAAGATGGTCATCTTGCTAACCTTTAATTAATTATCATCTATTTTCCTTCTTTACTTTTCGCATTTACTTTTTATGCTCTTTATTTGTATGCACTTTACTTTAAGCATTTACATTTTATGTCATTTTTCCTTTTGCTCATTTGAGCATTTTATTTTCTTGTTATTTTTAATTTGCTCACTTGAGCTTTGTTTTTCCTTTTTCAAAATACCTAATAATTCAACTTAAAGATAAAAAACTTCTAATTGGACTAGGTTACTATCCTTGTGCTTTGAGCTTGATCTTTGGACTTAGGATTAGGACCTACCCTACCTGGAGAGATCTTTGTGTCATTGATGTTATCTTGTCTTATTTGGTTATTATCTTTGTATGTAGGTAGTTCCTTTATACTCGATTAAGAGTGGATTTCCTCCAAATACAATCCTTACTCTGTCCGCTTTCTATAGACAAGAATTCATCTAAGGTATAGAATTATCTAAAGTTTGGTTTTTTTGTCTGATTATTTGTTGCTTGTGTTGGTTTTCCAAAGGATGGGATATGGTATTGTCTCTTGATGTCAAGTACTAGTCTTCTCACCCGGTTAGACCTTTCTTTACTCTTACGTTTTACTTTATGTACATAGGTTAGCCTCTTCATCCTCCTCATTCTTTAATTTTCAAAATCTTCCCTCTTTTTCAAAGGATTCTTGTTTTCAAAACTCGAACCACTTTTACAAAAAACTTGGACTTAGGTCCATGAATTTTCAAAACTTCTTTTCTTAATAAACCTCAATCCATTTAACAACACTTTGACTTTTCTTTTCATAAGACTAAAAACACCTAACCTCATTCAAACTTTTGAGCTCTTTGTAGCTTTTCTAATTAACATTTTCTTACAATCAACCAACACACAATTTTGGTCTTTTTAGCCGAACTACTTGGTTTTGATTTCAATATTTCACATTGTTGGTATGTAGGCCTGGAACTCTTTGGAAGTTCTATCAAACCAAAAATTATAAAAAATACTTCTTATCTCCCCACCATCCATTTTGTACATATACTCTTTTAGCACACATATTTTTCAAAAGGCTCCTACGAGTAATAGATGCTTGGGTGCCTAACACCTTCCCTTTGCATAACTAACCCGGTCCCAAATCTCGATATTTTTGTTAGGATTTTATTGTCTTTTCCTAGTCCTTTGGATAAAATAAAGTGCGGTGGCGACTCTTTTGTTAATTTTTGAGTTAAGTCAATTCAATGGCTTATACTCAGCTTTTGTCGCACAACGTTCACTTTTCTTTGGTTCACGTGATAAACCCACTAATGATCCTTATAAGGCTTTAGATCCTCCATATTTAGAAAGGCCTCTCAAAGGCGTCACAAGAAAGGATGTTCGTGAAGCTACTCGGTCAATCAAGACTTTTGATCTCAATCGTCATTACAAATAGTGATGACCATAGGATCATTGTTATGACTGTGAATTATTGCATAATCCTTCTCTAAAAATGTGATCTTGCCTCATATTCAATGGTAGAGTCATAACATTTAGAACATGATGAGTTTGTTCATTACGGAAGGACTAAAATCGCATTGGGCAAATCCTCCCGAAATAATCTTAAGAGTATGGAGAAAAGATCGAACTGACCCCTTTATGGATCCTTACCCTTCGATCCTAGGTTATCCGACTATTCCCTCATTTGCAATTTGAATTTTCCCAATCCTCATGAGGAGTTTGTAAGTGCAATATCCTCTCCTCTTAGACGTTTTGAATGATGTCAAGAGTAGGTAATATGTAGTATTTGTATATTAGACAATATCATTATATGTATAAGTTGCATTCTCATCTTAGGACACGTGGATCAAATAAAAATAATTTTAAATGTTAAATATCTCAAAATGTCCATTTTTGTGAAAATCATGTTTTGAGTCGCATTATGTGATAGGAGTCAACTCTCTGAATATTCTTTGAAATTAATTCGGGTCAGCATGAGTCAATACATAAGGTCACTAGAGTTGATACATTAATCGAAAGAGTCGACGACTTATGGCTCGACTCCTCCCGAAAGCAATTTTAAAATTCATTCTCTGTCCCTAATGAGTTGACTTCTTCACATTTGGGGTCATTATATAACATGAAGGGAACAACTCAACGAGTGTGTATCGACTAACTAAAGTTGTTTTACAAAATTCCTCTATTTCCAAAGGAGTCTACTCTGATCATGGGCCGACTCCGCCTTTGGAGTTGACTCTCTCTATGGGTCGGCTCCTACTAATCTAAATGTCAAATTTGGTAATTTTGTAACCAATTTTTCTCTCTCTCTCTCTCTCTCTCACACACACACACACACACACACACACACGCCACACACACACACACACAAAATATATATTCATTCATTCAACGTTTCTAAACACGAAACCACAATTATAAGAATATTGCTTAATCTTCATCTCTTTATGCATACACGCAACAAATTACATATAACCATTCTATGTTGGGTGCCAACTAGAGATAGCATGATAATGTCTAATTATGATTCATTGTAATCGATTGGGTAGAGAATTAATGGGGGTTTCAAATAAGAAAATCAAGATGGAGATTTACTTCAAGATCATTGGTGATTTGAAGGTTTTGGACAAGAGTGTATAATTTGGATTTGCCGAGTGAAAGCTCAAGAACGGTGGGTTTGGTTGAATGAGTAATGGTAACAGGGATCACTCGGTAAATCTTGAGTCACAATACATTCGTAGTTGGATTCAGTCCAATGAATTCTTTGAAGAATATGGAATCCTCACAAAGGAGTAACTAGATGCAGGATCAAATTGAAATATTTGGTTCACTTGATCAAACTCAAGATCAAGGAAAAAGAAGAAGATATGATCAACAACTTAGGGTTTGGATTATTGGATTGCTACTTTTTCTCTTGTAATCAACATTTTGCAAAGGATAATTTTCATTATCTCAATTCCTAATTCCAAGTGGAATTGGGGGAAGACATACCCATAAGGATATCGATTACGAAGCGCCTAAACAAATACTTGTGTCGCTCTTACTCTCTTTTTACATTTACTTTCAAATTGTGAAAACTTAATTTGTGCATTGATACATTGAGATAAACTTGATGTTTAATATCACAAACTATTTTATTGAGTTGATTACAATTCATATGATTTTAATTGGATTTACATATCAACAAAACCATAGAAAATATGCTTTGAATTGATTGTACACCAAGTATTTGAAAAATTACCTTAGTCATATTTTGTCACGTATTTCATTGGAAATTAATTGTTATAGTGTGGATTACTCAAGCGTTGTTTTTGGGAAATATATTGGCTTTTTCTCATAATACATTAACTTGTTCTATCGGTTTAACCATATCTAGTCTTTCTCGATAACGCATAATTCAAGCATTATTTAAAAAAAAACTAATTAGAAATTTTCATTTGGGATCTATTCAACCCACCTTCCTTCTAGATTGTATCATATCGTCTAACAAGTTGTATCAAGAATAATGGTTCATCTAGCGGTTCAAAATTTCTTTTTAGATAATGGATTCCGAACCAAAAGAGGCGTATAATAGAGCGCCTATTTTCAATGAAAAAAATATGGTTATTGGAAAGACTGTATGCTTATCCACCTAAATCATGTAGATATAAAAGTATGGAGCACCGCTCAAAATGGTCCTTTTGAAATTACTATGATCAATTTGATCGATGTTGTGAAACCTAAACCGAAAGCACAGTGGAACGCAGATGATGAAAAATTGTGGTTGTATGGTTGGAAGGTAAGGAATATTCTCAGCTGTTGTAAGATAACATTTATTATATAAAAAACTTGTTCAGAAGATGTGATGTTGATCGTAATGGTATATCTTGTTCATCGTGTGATGGATCAATTGAGTAAGTGTATCTCATACATTTATCGTCTTTGAGTTTGCTTCAACAATTTAGTATAAGATTTTTTAGTGGTTAAATTAGCTGATGGTTTTTTCTAGTGATCATTTATTTATGTTTGACTTTTAATTTAAGGTCATTTTATTGTAGATTAATAAATAAGGATTTTTTTTGGTATTTTTTAAAATAAGTTTTAAAAAACTACTTTTAAATAGTAGAAGTTGTTTCAAACTTACGCATTTACAAATTAAAATCATAACTTTGATATTTAATAATGCTCTATGCGAGAATCATAATTGATCGGTGAATAATAAATATGAATCGTAACAGTGAGTTTGAGGGTTAACACTTCCACGTCTAAATCATTGTAAGAGTAAGATAAAATGAATAGTTTTAAATTTGAATTACTAAAAATAACTCATTCTCCTTATTATATAATTGGTTGGTTATAATAACTTCTTAATCTATTGGAATGAGATGAATGTATCTCTCTAATTGATCTAGAAATGAAATTACTTGTATTTGTTTCGTATGTGAAATTGAAATCACTTGTATTTGTTTCGTATGTGAAATCGTGGTTCATTCTGTGCTCTATACCGTAATTATTAGACTCTCTCACCAAACCAAAACAAAATAACATAATTATATTAAAGAAATTGACGTCAAAATTTCATATTTAAAAAATCTTTTTCTAAATTTATTTTTAATTTAAGTAATTTTTAAATATGTGTAAAATAAAATTTTATGGAAAATTATTTAAACTAATTATTTATTTGATTTTTAAGAAAGAATTACAAAAATTTATAATTTTAGAAAAAGTTTTTAACATAAAGTTGACACATAATGAAGTAATCAGAAAAAAAAATTGACACATTCATAAGTGATCGGAAAGAACTTGACACATTCATAAGTGATCACAAAAACTTTTCAAATCCATTGACACGTTATCATATTGTACTCAATGCATGCATTTGTATTTATTGTATGAGTTAGACATTAGGATTTGTCATTGATTTACAATATCAATATTTTTTTAATAATAAATATAAATTAATATTATTATTACTAATTAAACTCTGAATCATCCATTTATATTTATTTGGCTCAACTAACACGTATCACTCGATCTATTTTACATCATCTGTTCAATTTTTTACAATAATTTAATTTTAATATCTTTATTATATAATCAAATAAACACTATAAAACTGTTTTATTTTTTAATCTATAATATCAAAGTGACAACGGAAAATTATCCATATGCCCATAAAATCATGTCCAAATAAACAAAATCCAATATTTCATTATTGCATTCTATTATTGCGATGGACATCAAATTTTCTGTATTTATATATTGAAGTGTAGTTAGATCTTGAGACTCGTACACACACTCACTGAGTTTCTACAACTTCACAGCTAAAATGGAGTTTACAAGTCTATCTATTTTAGCTCTTTTTTGTGTAAGCTATTTTCTACTTTTCTTCATCACTTATGATTGTCTCAAATTTTGCATCAATATTTTATGTGACTTGAAAAGTTTATTTTTTTAGTCACAAATTACTTACTTTTTTATTATATATAAAGTTTATTAATTGTTAATCAACAAATTAATTTAAGTTTACTTATAATATTTTTATAGGACAAACAATAATGTGACATAATAGATAGAAAAAATAAATAAAAGTTAGAGTTCTATATGATACTGCTATTTAAACATGAATGTATATTTCAGGTTGCTCTTATGGGAATTAATGCTTCAAAGTCGGAAGAAGAATCTTGGAATTCTATTTGGCCAAACACTCCTATCCCTAAGACTATTACAGATTCAGTGTTATCGGGTTAGTAAAAATTACTCTGATATTGATTATAAGCAAATAATAATAATAATTTTTCACTTACTAAAAAAAATATTTTAATGTAACTAATCTTCTAGATTTCATAAAAACTCTATATACCATATAAAAAATATATATTATTTATAAAAATTCGTTGCATGAGAATAAAAGAGTAGTTGAATACAACTTATATTAATTAAAATATAATTTTAAATACACAAGATAAATAACAGGTAAAAGATTTTCAAAACTAAAGATATTTTTATTGTTTTTATTATTCATCGTTTTTCTCAAAAATGGGCGTCAAGATGATTTTTTGAAATTTTTTGCTAAAAACACTGGATATTTTTATTTAGGAGATCTCTCTATCTCTTAGGTTGATACTTAAACAATGTTATTGTTTATAAAGATGACTTTTCAATTGTTGCCTAGATATATTTGTATTAAGATCAAGAGTTAGATTTACCTACTTAATTTTATCTAAGAAAGCTAATCGACCACAACATCATAAACCTCGCATATTTATGGACTCGATGATGACAATCATCGAAACAATTTGATTAAACATGAAGAACTTATGGAATATTCAAACTATTCAAATTTCTGAAAGTACTCAAACAATCAAACTTTTAACAAAAAAAGATTTACTTCCTTTTAAAAATTATCATTATATCCATGTTGGTTTAATACAAATTATTGTTAAACTTTTGACTTTGCTAGGATTAAATGCTAGCATCCTGGGCTATATTAGAGATGGTAGACTGAAAGATTTTAAACAATCTTTAGCTGCTTTAATTGAGACAAGTTTGTGTCATGGACCAATTTATTTTGATATGTCTCTTCCAATATGCTTATCTATGTTTGATAAAAATTTATTAGATTCTCTTCAATTAATCATTCATACCAATGGTTACAATTTCAAACCTGGTAGTGAAATTATGGTTATATGTTACATGATTTATTACAAAGTTCTTACCACTTTAAACCCTAAAGCTAAACAAATATCATTTTCTGGAACTACTACTTTAGTCTAAACTAATTTGTTAACATCCAATATTGCAACTAATAGGTTGCTAAAATGGGATAAAATTAATTTCCGAACACCGGAATCTTCCTGGCCATAGAACCCGAACTTGTCCTTAATAAGGATGTTGATCAAATAATCTAATGAAGGAGATTTAGAGATAAACTTTAGCTCTAAAAGAATGATTAGAATACTTATATCTATGCTGGAAGACATTTTGTGAATTATATAAATGAGTTTTACTCGCTCCTAGTCAATTAGCTAGACCTTCAACTTCTCAATTAAGAGAAGAAATAGAAGTAGTTGAGAATATAAGACTTAGCGAAAACAAAATTCCCCATGGCATATATCAAAAATCAAATCCTCCTAAAGTAGAATCACCTACTCCCTCAGATATGGACTTCCCATTATAATGTTAAATTATTCTCCAGGTAGTAATCTAAGAAACCTTGTCAATGACGAGTTTCAGATGAAAGATACACTCAATTTAGAAAATGGGTTTTTACAACTTTTTCTACTCCAGTGTTAGCAAGCTTTAAGGATGAGTACTATACTCGAATTTCTATGAACCAAGATTTCATTCCCTTTGTCAAATGGTTCATTAGTTACATTATAAGTAAACAAAAAGAAGAGTCGGTTTTCATAAAACAAGACCAACTTTTAGTCCTACAAAAATATTGGGAAAATATCAGAGGAGAAAAAATGGAATCTCCTTTTCCCCCAGAGAAAATCATAAGTTTGGGTCCTCATACTGAGGCTACACCTTATCTTCCCCTTCAGTTGTAAAGAGTTGAACAAAATCAAGTTATTCTTAAGAAGTTAAATTCCATAATTAAATTCAATAATTATACTAACCTACCTTGTTTGTTTAGGAGAACAATTTATCGAAAAATAAATCTTATCCATCAAAGACCTTTTAGACAAACAAATAGCTCGTCAAAAGATTATTCTTGACCTTATTAATAAGCCTAAATCTCAATAACAAGCTTCTACATCTAATATTTCAGATGTTCCTATAATTCAACCTCCTATTCCTATAGAAGGATTTAAAATGGAAACCAACGGTGATGAGTTTGTCCGTATTCTTAAGAAAAAGCTTAAGGATTTACATTTAACGGTTGTGTCTAATCGAGACTCTTCTAATGAAGAAGACGTTAATTATTTAGCAAATATGTTTGCTGACTTAGACATTAGTAATCAAAATACTAGTGAGATAAGTCATGTTTATAACACTAAACCTTTAGAGAAATACTATTATAAGCGCCCATCTCCTCAAGATTTACTTTTTGAGGAACCTGAACCCTTCCAAAATTCGTATTCTAGAAAATTCATATATGAATAGAACATTGATGGATTAAATGACAAATAAATTCTTGATGCAATACATAGAATGATTATGTATTCTACTATTTGTAAAAAATGCGAAATTTCGAAAGAGATACTGCCTCCTTTATAACAACTAGATTTGTTGGTCAATTAAGAGGATGATGGGATCATTATCTCACTGAAAGTCAGAAAAAAGAAATTCTTAACCATAAGAAAATGGTGAATTCCAAAGCTCTTGGAATCGAAGCAAGTGGATTTTCTACCACGGGTGAAGAAGATGCGGTTTATACATTGTGTCTCTCTATCCTTCAACATTTTCTTGGAACCAATATCCCTATTGGAGAAAAATATTCATACTCTACTTCAAAATCTAAGATGTCCTTCTCTTACACATTTTAGTTGGTACAAGGATACCTCTTTATCTAGAGTTTATGAATTAAACAACCCTAATTCTATCCACTAGAAAGCCAAATTTATTGATGGTTTACCTCCATTTCTTTTCTGTAAAGGTTAGACATTCTTTAAGAAATAAAAATGATGGAATACATAATAATTATCCTGATCTTACTTATGCTCAAATTATTTTCACTTCTGTTAATGAAGGATTAACCTTGTGTAATGATATTAAGCTTAGAAATCAGCTTAAGAAACGAAAACTTTCTTAAAAAAACCAAATGGGTGAATTTTGCGACCAGTTCGCCTTCAATCTTGGAAGAACTTCTGAGAATAAAAAGAAAGAAAAAAAATCGAATAAAACTCAAAAATAATAAGGATAATTATAAAAAATTCTTATAAGAAGAATAAGAAAAAGGGTCACTTCAATAAAAGTAGACCAAAAGAAAAGGCTTTTAATTATATAGGCAATAGAAAAGCTAAAATGCTTGATGTATCTTGCCACAAATATGGTAAAGATGGTCACTATTCAAATCAATGTTGGACCAAGAAAGCTCTCAACAAAATCGAGGATGAGCAATTACGCTCTCAACTTGAGAAAGTTTGTTTACTTAAGTGTGACTCACAAACCAATTCTTCTAATGAAGATATTGACATGATCTATGAATCATCATCAGATTATTCCTCTGATAATTCTGACAATAATAATTGTAAATGTAATCAATATATTACTGGAAGTCTGTTGTAGACTTGAACGGTCTTAATGTTCTTACTACATAACAAGATGAAGCCATAAAGGCTATTGAGTCCATTTCTGATAATAATCTTAAGAGAAAAATGCTTGAAGTTTTAATTCAAGATAATACTAAAAAATAATCTCCTATTATTATTGAAGCCCCTTACCAATTAAGTGAGGTTTTATCCAGATTTCAGCAGTCCCATATCCGTGAAACTCATGTTTCCCTTATTGATTTAAATAGAGAAATTAATCTTTTGAAATCTGACATTGCTTAGATGAAGAAGGATAATCAAAAATTATCTCAAAGGGTCTCCTTGCTTGAAACAGATTACCCTAAAGTTGAAGAAATAACTTCTACTAGCAGTCTTTCTACTAATGATAGATTTCTAACTCTTATTGACAGAGCAATTTCTCAAAAATGGTTTGTTAAAATAACTTTAGTTATTATTAGAACGTTTATTTAACAAATTAAAGTCCCTTATTGATAATAGTGTGGATCTTAATTGTCTTCAGGAAGGAATTGTTCCTACCAAGTATTATACCAAAACCACTCAAACCCTTGTCAAGGCTAGTGGTGACAAATTAACGGTTAATTATAAATTACCTAATACATGCGTTTGTAATCAAGATATTTGTTTACCTATCCATTTCATCTTGGTTAAAAACATGACTCATAGAGTTATTTTTAGAACTCCTTTTTTAAATAGCATTATGCATTTAATTAATGTTGACACTAAAGGTATTACCACCATAATTAATGGTAAAATAGCCACTTTTAATTTTATTACTGACTCTCATATTAAGATGCTTAAAGAGGTTTAAAGTATTATTTTAAATAAAGAAAACAATTATGTTTTCTTAAAGAAGAAGTTAGTTTATTAAATATTAATGAACAACTTAATAAAGATGAAATAAGAAGACAAATCAAATTGATTGATCAACGTTTAAAGATGAAGTGTGCAATGATTTACCCAACAGTTGGGATAGAAATAAACATGTTATTTTTTAACTTATCTTGATGAATTTAATGAAAATCGATTCCACTAAGGCCGACTAGCCGGATGAATCATAAGTATTTAGACCTATAAAAGGAGATAAATTCTCTTTTAGATAAATGTTTAATTAGAAAATCTAAATCTCGTTGGAGCTGAACTTCTTTTATGTTAATAATGCTACTAAAAGAGAACTTGGAGTCCCTAGACTTGTTATCAATTATAAACCTCTTAATAAGGTGTTGAAATGGATTAGATATCCTATTCCTAGTAAAAGGATTTATTAGATAGATTAAACAATCGCTTTAATGTTTTCTAAATTCGATATGAAATTTGGCTATTGGCAAATCGGATTAATGAATGATAAGTATTAAACACTTCATTGTGCCTTTTGGACATTTCATGGAATGTTCTCCCTTTTGGGCTAAAGAATGCTCCTTTATGAATGATATTTTATTCCTTATACTAATTTATGATTGTTTACATTGATGATGTTTTAGTTATTTCTAAAACAATTAATAAGCATATTAAACATTTAAAAATATTTAAGGGTTTAGTTAAACATAATGGAGTAGTTATATTCGCCCTAAGATGAAAATATTTCGACTAAAATTAGATTTTTAGACCATGAAATTAATCAAGGAACTATTGTTCCTATTCAAAGAAGTATTGAATTTGCTTATAAGTTTTACGATATCATTATTGATAAGAAACAATTACAAAGGTTTCTTTGTAGTCTTAATTATATTATCGATTACTATAAGAATCTTGTCAATGATACCGGTATATTACATGTTAGGCTTAGAAAAATCCTAGCCCTGGATTGATAAACATTCTCAAGTAGTCGAAGAAAAAATAAGGTTAAATATTTGTCTTGCTTATCTCTAGCTAATCCCAAGTATTTTAAAATTGTTGAAACCGATGCTTAGACTTAGGGTATGGAGGAATTCTTAAATAGGTTATACCAAACATCTAAAGAAGTTTGGTTAGGTTTACCTCGGAAATGGAATCCTACCATCAAAATATTCGACTATCAAGAAAGAAATGCTTTCTAATATAAAATTTGTTTCAACATTTCAAGATGATTTACTTAATAAATTTTTAAAATTACAAATTAATTGCGTACCGCTAAATTTATTATTGAAAAAGATGTTAAAAATCTTGTTGCAAAACAAATACTAGTCGACAATCTCAAATATCGATGTTTGAAATTGATATTAAACATATTAAAGGTGAAAATAGTTCACTTGTGATTATCTCACCCGTGAATTTTTGGGGAAAATGACACCCCATCTGGGGAGGAAGTCGCTGATTATGGACGAGGCCTGGAAGAGGAGTAACAATATGTTACCCCAAAGTGAATTAAATATTCCTCTAATAGGGATTGAATTACATTCTTTAAAGGTAAAAATATGCAGCAACCATCACCAAAAAGGAAGATTTACCTTCCTCTTCATCCTCTAAAAATATTATATCTTACAAAGAAATTACAACTAATGACCCACTCAAGAGCAAGTAATTGATTATTTTGAGAATTCAATTATAGAGAAAATTATGTATATTAATGATGAGGATCTAAAAATAAATCCAAATGATGGATGGGCTATCAAAACAAGATACCTCGAATCTAGAGTATATTCAGGTCTTCATGGTAAATCAAGACCACATCTATAAATATTACTAAAGTACCGAATCGGTAACCTTTACTCATCATTGTCAAAATCCGAAAGTTTCATAAACTTCACCAAATTCCACATTAATAAGATATTATCACCTAGAGAATGGGATCTTAACCCTAATGGTGAAAAGGCAATAAGAATTGCCGTAGGAAAATATATTTATTTTAATTATTGGGACTATGTCCGGATTTCACTCGCTTTTATTACCGAATCCTAAGAATAAACATTCTTGGTTTTCTCAATTAATTAGATGTGATAGATAGACCTATTCCAAATTGGTTTTATGCCGGTGGATTAAATTTGGTCCTACCTTGAAATTTACCACAAGAGTTAAATGATTTGCATACTCTTTGGTGTGAAAATAGTCCGATGGTGTTAAAAATTCATCAAATTCGATAACAGACAATGTCCATTTCTTTTGTTCACTAAGTTTCAAATTCCTTGGATTTGGAGATGGAATATAACTATTTCTAATGACAAGTTTAATATCCCCATTCTAGAAAGAAATTTTCTAAAAATGGTGGAATAAGATGAGTTTAGAAGACATCCAAAACAAAATTGTTCTAATCAAAACCGCCATGGATGAGGACAAAATAACAATGTTAAAGACCAAAATTCTCAACAAATGTCTATGGTAAGCTTAAAGAACTTTTTCCAAAGAAAGTATCCAGAAACAGAAGAAATTATGGTGGACTTTAGATCATATGAAGACTCAATTATTTTACACTTTTCAATCTCAAGATTCAAAGATGATATGCAATCTATGAAGATCGGTTCATCCTTGAGATCAATAGATTCCAACACTTTTGAAGGTTTAGTTGACCATTTTAATATGAGGGTCAATAATAAATTCAAAATTGACCATTTTACCATTAATCGTGGTGGTAATGCCTTTAGTATCAACATTAATTAAAGGCATGATGCTATTTAAAAAAGGAGTTTCAAGAATAACTCTATGAGTCATTTTTTTTAACCAAGATGAAATGGGTAGGTAAACAAATATCTTGATTACAAATATATGTATTAGGTAATTTATAATTAATCGTTAATTTGTCACCACAAGCCTGAGCAAGGGTTTGAGTGGTGTTGGTATAATACAATGTGAAGAAAATCTTCCCCTAATCATGCAACAACTCCCATGGAGATCAGTGAATCAAAATAATAGCTTTATAAGAAAACAAAAACGTTCACAAGTGAAGTGAGTTCACACAAATTTACAATTTCAAATTCCGAGGGCACATACTACGTAAACACTAAAACCCATTATACTAGAAATAAAAAAGAACAAATTTGTGTCGAAATTTATCATTAGACCAATAACATATATCATTTTCTAGTGAGCATCAAAAGCCAAGAAAGATTTGATAACATGAATATAAATAGAGTACTCCGAATCCAACTAACATGGACTTGAGAGTAATTTCCCTCAAAATGGATGTATCATAGAATGCGAAACATGGACTTGAGAGGGTAAACCTAATCACAAGTTTAAACAGATTGTAAAATAGAATGCGAAATGAATCACTATATTTTAGAGCAATGAAAGAAGAAGAAAAAATCGGGAAGTAAGGAAATTTAGTCATCTTATCCTCACTATGTACCTGCTCATCATACTGAAATGATAATAACACAAAAGCTCGATCATTTGAGTCAAAGAGTTTAATTATTTTGGAGTAATCTATAGGTTATGTTGAAAGTAATTCCTTGTGTTAGAAAATACTTTATTTGGTGTTGAAGATGAATAATGTTGTTGTGAATTGATGTTGATTATGTTAATGACATTGTAGGTCTATGGCCGTGAAGTAGTGATATAAGTGTATGCCTTGTGAAGTGAATCTATGATGTTGTTGTATGTTGTTAGCATCGTTACATTTACATTTGTGAAGACCTATATTGGCGGATCGTGAAGGCTTGCCTTGGCCTTAATGGCAACACGTTGAAGGATTATGCCTTGTGCCTCGATAACTGGAAATTGTTTATGTTGAGAGTTTACTCCATCGTACCACATGCATGCATTGTTTTGAGTTGCATTATAAATGAATTCATTGTTGGTGATGTTGTTGTGATAAGTGTTGGGGATTTTGTCGTGATGTCGATTTATTGCAATATGTGTTGAGTGACTTAGTGTGAATTTATGCTAACGTTGTGTTGGATGTGTTGGGAAGCTATGAAAATAGTAATTATAACTATTATTATAATTGTCGTAAATTGCTAATTGTTTTGTTGATTGTTGTTATAACTCATGTGAGTGGAGTGAAGTCGTGATTTATATGATTTATATTCTAGCATATTATTTATCATAGATTCAATTATATTGTTTGATATCTCACCCTTCTCATCGATATTTCTACCATGGGAAATAAGGTACTCAACATAAGTGGATGTGAAGTTAATTGTTTATGTCGCTTTATGATAAGTCAAAGGGGTCTTGCTCTGATACGTAGCACTCGGGGGATGAACGTTGTTTGTTTAATTGTTGTAACGTTTAAGTTGTCGAAGTTTAAAAATAATTTGTGAATATTTGTTAGGTGAATAATGATAATGATGTGAAGTTGTTTCTCGTTGAATAAAAGAACAAGTTGTTACTGTTGAGGAATTTTAATCATGTTATTTATTTGTTTAATTGATTCCATGGAAATATGTTGTTTTAAGTTCATCTTTGATCTAAGTGTTATGTATTTGTATAGTTGTGATTAAATGTATGTTGTTTTGCGAAGAAATTGTGACATCCCTTGCATGATTATCATTTCCGCACTCTGATTTGAATAATATTCGAGGGGTAGATTTGGGGTGTTACATAATCAACAACAATTTAACCATCAACCTTAGCTATCAAAGCTTCTACAACAGCGTTCAACAATAACGACAACAACGGATTTCACATACGGACACTACATCAAGTCATCATAATCTCACCCATCATTTAAAAGTACTATCATAGGCTAAAATATAATTTCACTTTCCAACGGTTCAAACGGCAACTAAATCGAGTTACGTCGCAAAGATATGATCGAAACCGTTTTCCATAAACATATTTTATGTTTCAGATCAATATGAGCCAATACAAGAACTCTTGTATTAATCCATAAGGGGCTTGTATTGATGCAAAACAACTTGTATTGATACAAAAGCATCTTCTATCGACACAAATATTGGATGAGTCGATGCATAACTTAAAATTCACCCTCTTGTATTGATACAAGTTTCGTATGAGTCGATGCATATGACCTTCATGCTTCTGTTTTCTTAAATTCCATCAGTATGAGTCGATATAAAATCCTATGTATCGATGCATACACAACTTGTATCGACACAAGCATCGTATGAGTCGATACAAACCTTCACAATTGGTCCCATGAGTCGATGCGAGGCCATATGTATCGATGCAAGCTTTTTTCTAGTCTATGGTTTTTAAAATCAATCCTTCTTATATCGATACATACACACTTAGGTCGACTCATGCTGCGTACAAACACCCAAAAACCAGTTTTCTTGAAATTATACAATTCAATTGGAATTCTTTATGATCAATAACAATAAAGATGATGCAATCTAGCAAAATTATACATCCCTAACTACCTATTTCCCATCATATCCCCAATTATTGAGTAAGAACACCACCCTTACCTGGATTGAAGGTTGCTTCACGATTCCTCGATCGATCCACTTTTCTCCGCAAAATCCTTGTTCCTCTTTGGTCTCAGCTTTTCACGACTTATTCTCCCAAAAGCCAAAACCTTATTCTCTACTGCAACCTAATTTCCTTCTATTTCTTTTTAATCCAATAATAATAATAATAATAATAATAATAATAATAATAATAATAATAATAATAATAATAATAATAATACTATTATTCCTTAATGGGCCTATTTCTTACACGTCTCAAGTGCTTCATACAACCACGCAACGAGTCAACCCAATACAATTAAATAAAATAGTCCATTTAATAATATTATTCTTAATATCATTCCTCCGATTATATCGACTATCACTCAACTATCAACTTAATCGCTCAACCAACATATTAATCCAATAATACCTCTTATAATAATACTAACAAATCCAATCACCCCGAGTAATTCACAAACTTCATCTAAATCCAATCAATAAAATACTTCAATAATTTAATTAACTAATTAATTAAATTTGGGGCGTTACAACTCTCCCCCACTTGGAATATTTTTGTCCTCGAAAATTTATCTGACACTATCATCCTTAACTTCACTTCCTAATTTAGCCTAAGTTGCTTTTTGGTTCTTACTTAGGTCGCTACATCCCCTGTCATAACCAGCCCAACAATATTCGAATCCAACACGCGCATACTAATTATTCAATACAATCGTAGAATAACAAGATAGAGAGAAAACATCACAAGGAAAACATTTACCCAAAGTGAACTTGTCCTCACTTAGTTGGAGTTTCCACAACGCAAACACCTTCCTCCCGTTTGGCCTTATTTGGTTTCGACACTTATTACTCGGTGTCCCTCCTCACCATAGTTGAAAGATCATATCCTTATGTTTGCATTCGTAAATTGCATGTCCAAACTTATCACATGAAACACTTTTTCACATCAAGATTACAAACATAACTCTTATGGTCTTGTCACATTTGAAACATACAACTTTAGCAGAGCATCTCCCCACTAGTTCTATGACCGCCATCCTTCGATTTATTTCACTTACTGGAGCATCATAAGGCTTGCCACTTACCTGTTGATTCTTGCCTCTTATCAAGAAGAATTTTGTGATGAGCATTACTATCCTCCTCATAGATCCTACAACTATCAACCAAATCGAAAAGACACAAATTTTCCGATAGCCAACAAACTTCTTGATTTCCGAGCGCAACCCGTTCTCAAACTTGATGCACTTAGAAAAGTCAACACCTTCTCCATTAAAGTGTGGATAGAACTTAGCTAGCTCCACAAATTTGCAGCATACTCAACATGCACTTGTTTCGCTCAACTCAAGGAACTCGATCTCTTTCTTACCCCGAACATCTCGTGGATAGTACTTCCTAAACTCACAACACACCAGTGATTTCTTCACCTAACCTCCAATCTTTGACGTTTCCAACCACCACCGCCACCACTTGCCAACATATGTGTCCCATAACGAACCTTATGCTCTTGGGTGCAGTCCATCACGCGAAAGATCCTCTCTATCTCCTTCATACAATCAAGTGCTCCATCAGGGTCATGCTTACCCTTGAACACTGGCGGATTCTCCCTTTGGAAAGTCGCCAAACTACGAGATCCAGCATTCTCGTCAATATTTGGTTGATTCTGCATAGCATTAGCCATTGCTTCCAAAGTAGCAGAAATCGCAGCATCGTCCCTTCCAGCCATTTCAACTTATCATGCAACACAACCAACAATCAGAAATAATTAACAATACTCGATTGTTAAAGACTCAACAACTTTGCCGGACGGACCGACCTGCTCTGATACCACTATTGTAAAACCCCGATTCTACTCCACGTATTTATTTAATTTAAATCAAAGTATAAAAATTTCAACAATATCAGGATGTCACAATTCTCAACGTAAACACATAATCATGTCATTTCTATTCAAACGTAAACAACTTCATTAACTAGCAGCGGAATTCAAATAGTCTTACAACGCAAAACATAGCATCTCATGATTATTCAACAACATCAGTTTCAACACAAAAAACAAAAAAATAAAAACAAATGCGCATTTCCGAAAGTGCTACGTATCAGAGCAAATGACACCATACTCGAACTAACGGCTACTAATTCTTCATTCTTCATTACCTGCACGTTACCAGTATAAAGACAACGGCGAAAACAAGTAAAGGGTGAGATATCAAACCATATAATTGAGATTATGATAAACAATATATAGTTCGAATTATACATAATTACTGTTTTGCAATCACACCACTATTCCACAACAACGCAATTCAATACAACAACATATCAACAGCAACTTATATGCGACGACAATTATCAAACAACAACTAAATTAAACGACAATAACAACATGATTCAGTACAAGACAACATCATTATATATTATGATATGCAACTCAGCGAATGCAAATGCATGTGGATTCATCAGAGTAAAACTCCCAACGTAAACAATTGCCAGTAATTCTAAGGCATCAAGGTGTAAGCCTTCACCGTAATCATCTCGCCCCTAACGGCTCAACGTGGTTTGCCCTCACACCAACATAATATTCAAATGTATGTATGTGATGATCATAAATGGCATACAACAACAACCTAAAACCACAACATAAACCAGACTTATGACATGTTTATTTCGCTTCACGCCAACGTAATCAACAACAATTCAACTATCAACCTTAGTTATCAAAGCTTTACAACAACGTTCAACAATAACGACAACAACAGATTTCACATACGACACTACATCAAGTCATCACAATCTCACCTACTGTATTTAAAAGTACTATCATAGGCTAAAACATAATTCCAGCTTTCCAACGGTTCAAACGATAACTAAATCGGAGCTACGGTCACAAAGATATGACTGAAACCGTTTTCCATAAACATATTTTATGTTCCAGATCAGTATGAGCCAGTACAAGAACTCTTGTATTGATCCATAAGGGGCTTGTATTGATGCAAAACAACTTGTATTGATACAAAAGCATCTTGTATCGACACAAATATCGGATGAGTTGATGCATAACTTAAAATTCACCCTCTTGTATTATAATTGATTGTTGTAGATGCAAGTAAACAATTAAATTCTAATCAGGTTTCCGCAGAGCTAAGTTCTTACCATCTAATGTAATAATTAATCAACCTAAATATTATAAGGAAATATGACCTTGAAAACAATGTTCGTCTAGACCCAAAGGAAGCATATGCATCTGTTGGACAATGTCATAGACCGTTGCTCAAAACCCATGTCCAAAATCGTAAATCTCCTTTAATTTCAATTTCATAAAGCAAGAAAGGGAAACAAAATTGTTACAATCGAAATACAAAAAAACATACACTCACCGTGAATATAAAACCTTAGCCCTCACAGAATCTATTTTCTTAGCCATCATATCATCTTGTACAAACACAAACTGCAGTTCACAAAACAAAATCAGATTCATTCATTCATAACCTGAAATCTCAAACACATTAACCTGTAAAAGATTAAAAACTGAAAACAAAAAAGAAATATGGATTGGAGAAGAATAGTAAGCTTCAAATCGACTGAACTGCAACTCCGACGAGATGGCAACCACGAATCATTCACTATTTGTTCGACCACGAACCGACAACTACGCTAGCCACCCGCTCCGAAGTCTCGCCTTCCTTTAATAGCTACTCACCCCCGCGTCGAAGAGAGAGGAAGAAGGTTCCAAAATGAGAGGGTTGAGATAGGGTGGAGAAAGATGACTATGTTAAGGTGTGTTAGAAAAGAGAGCGAGAAAATGGAGAGAGAAAGATTGAGATAAGGGTGTTAGGGTTTGTTAGCAATAGAGAGAGAGAAAGAAAATGGGAGAGAGAAAGATAGATAAGTGTGGAAAACTTTTAAGATGTGAATTTGAAATTTAGATGTCAAGTGTACAAAAGGGAAAATTTGATTGGTTTAGATTAAATGAATTAATCAATTACCAAAAAGGATATTTGGTAGTGTAAATTATAAAGTTAAGAAAGGGTAAAAAAGAGAGATTAGTAGCATCTCTCATTCTTTGTTAGGTGTTGAGTTGATTGATCTTACATGAAAAAAATTTAAAATAAAGGATTAAATATGTTTTAATTTCTAAATATCTTAAACTTCATTTTAGGAGGATCATTTTAAAAAAAAAATATTTAATAAGATTTAAAACGAAATTGAGATATCTAGGGAATTAAAACATCCTTAATCCTAAAATAAATAATTTATAAACGCGAAAATATATTTTTAAGGAGAAACAATTTGGAATGAAAAATCACTTTATTAACCTCACTAAACAAGTCCTCGTATCTATTCTCTTGGTGGTGCTGTGCATTCTATAATTCAACTGCTCGGAAAACCAACCGGAGTTGGTTGTCCGCCGTCTCGGCACTGCGCTTCTGCCGTTAGAAACATATATACACATTCATCTCTCCCACTTTTTGAAGCTATGAAAGAGTTAACTTTAAATGAATCACCGTTCCTTAAGCTCTCTATGGATGAGGTAATTTCCGTTCTGTATCACATTATTCAAATTCAACTAAAGATTTTCTAGTTTTATGTTTAACAATTTCATATCACATTTTTAATATTCTATTTGCTTTCATTTTCATTGCATGCAAAGTTTATTGACTAACCCTAACAGTTTCCCTTTTCTTCATCCTTGTTTATAGATTCTGGAATTGGAAAGAGCTTATAATGGTGCTAGAGAAAAATCACTTGATCAGACTTTCTGCATGGAGATTGCTACAAGTTTGAGGTCAGTTCAGTTTTTCTTTTTCGATCACTAGCTTTGTAGTATCGACACCTCTGGAAGATGTGTCTGTGTCAGTGTCCATGTCACACTGACTTTTCGTTAAGTTTAATTTATTAATTTTTAAAATTATTACTGGTGTCGGTGACTTGTCCTGTTCCGTGTCCGTGCTTCATACATTACGTTACTAGTCTATTTATTATCATAATGTGTCATAAGTGATCTATATGCTTTGATTTTGATTTTGCAGTTCCTTATCAAATAAAAAATCCTTATCATGGGAACAGGTTGGTAATGCTTTTTCGACAAATTTTGGAGTATATGAATTGTAGCATGTTACAATGATGTATTTGGCTGGAATGGGTTTCAGGTGCAGCAGTGGTTCCATAATAAACATAGAGAGTCGACGGGTCAAGTTTCTTCATCAGTTGAGGGCTGAATCTTTACGTTGATCTTTCGGATGAACATAAGATCTCTCCGAATCCAAAAGGTTATCCTTCTTTCTCTCTGATTTTAATGTTGCTATGAATTCAAAAAGGAAGATAGAAATAAAACATTGGAACACATTCTCGCTTTAGTTGTCTGTGACTGTTACCTTTATTGTGTTGTCATTACTTAGCATTCATTTGCTTTAGGTTAAATCGTTAGTTTTGACAAAGATGATATGTGGAAACTAAATAGTAAAACTAGACAATAAGATTAGTAAATTAGAGAGAATGATAAGAGACTGAATATGTTCTGAATGAATTGCTATTCTATTCACATACCATGAGTTATAAATAAAGATGTTATCACACTTAGATCGATTGTCAATTTGGTCAATGTACCATGTGATATTATTGGGCTAACCAGTGAGTCGATGATCAAACCCCATGAACTAGCATCTGTTAATTCCTTAATTCTATATTTATCTTAGTTATTAATAATTCTGGCATTTATATCAATGTCATCCTAACCAATGTTGTTAAATAGCCGCTATAGCGGTGTTATATCGTAGCAGAATTTGGAAAACCGCTATTGTTCCGTGATACGTAATTTAATACAAATATTATCTAATAGCCGCTATTTCGGTGCTATAGCATTATTGCATAGTGGTATTTTAACAAAGCTCTGCCCCTGATTGAAGACGATATTGTTTTTACCTCAAATCAAGTAAGATCAATATCGTACATGTTTTGACTAATTACTCTTATACTTTTCAGTTTTCTTCATGCCAACAACTCTTAAACTTCTGTTAGTGAAAATATAATCATTGAACATCTGCAGTTGTTATACCTAATCATGTTTTCTTTTATTTAACTGTGCAAATTGTAGGTCATAGGTTCATAGAATTCACAAGCCATGTCCAGTTTGTTTTGAAAAAATGAGGTACCTGAAAAAATAATAATAATAATAATAATATACCAAAAAAGAAATCCTAATAATAGTAGTAATAGTGATAATAATTATCACAGTTTTATAAACTACTCAAATTTAGCCTATTTTCAGAAAGCAATCGGGAGGAATGATGGGCAATGCAGAGTTAATAAATGATGATCAGAACAGTCTGTGCAGATCTGTGGATAAATTACAATTAAAAATTCCACAATATAATTAGAATTTCTGATCACAATTTTAGGATCCCAACTAAGGCTCCTACTTCCTAGCCCATGGCGTAGAAATTTGAGCTAGGAAAATAAAAGAGGGACGAAGGAAAATGTTGATGTGGCACAGAGTAAGGTAAAGGGTGCTATTTGTGTAAGAGAATCTGGTTATATAGAGGTTCAATAGAGACGGGAGTGGTATCTTTTGGAAAAACATTTTCTATGATAGTTATGGGCAGAGAACATGTTTCTCTATTAGAGCTTGGCTTTGTAGGCTTTAGGGATATTCACACTTATCCAGTTATCCTTCTTTTTCAATAATACAAGTAGTTTCATATTTTCAGTGATTTTTCTGCTATTCACTTTTCTTTGATTTCTGGTTCTTAACACATAATGCCAGGTATTAAAGCGGAAGATCTGTCAGAATTGGGATATGAATCAATATCTATAAAAGACAAAGCATGGTGAGGAACAAAGTTCTGATTAAGCTGCAGTTCTATTTTAAGTTTAGGCATATTGTGCATTATGACATTTTTAAATATCTTGAATTACGTGATAATTATATGACATGGTCTGGTTTTTTTGGCACCGCACTAAGAACAAGCAAGATTAAAGATCGGGTGTTCCCACAAACCCTTTACCAAAAACTATCTCCAAACCCCTCTCCCCTTCACAGCCATTAAGCCTTTATTGTTAGATAGTTAGTTAGTTAGTCAGATATTGACCCACCATTTGATGATTTTTTTCTTCTTTTCCAATTACAGGCATGATGTTGCAATGTTTCTAAACTATAGAGTTCTAAGCACAGGCGAACTTGTAAGTTTCTTTTGTATTTTTAGTTGTTAAGAAACTGAATTCTTGTTTTGAATTTCTAATTAATAAAGGAGCAATAATTCCTTTCATGCCTGCAACACTCATAATTTAACTTAAAATACCCATCTTTATATTTACTTCTTTTATTGTGCTTAAAACTTGGCAGCTGACTATTAAGCTTGTATTTTTGAATTTGAATTTGAATTTGAATTTGAATTTGAATTTGAACTGTGCATGTTAGGCTGCCACAGTGTATATAAGCTATTTTGCCTCTTTCAACATAGTGTTAAAAATGCAGAAAATCTCTAAACTTTCTTAAGCAATAGAAACTAAGCACTGAAAATTGAATTTCAAACTTTGGACATAAGAGATAATGAAGCAAGAATGCATTAAAACCATTGATAGGAAAAAACTTCACGCAGAGGAGAATCAAACTTACTATGGTATAAAATTGTTACATGAGAGTACAATTACAAAAAAAGGCGTTCTCAAATGCAAAGTGTACTAAGTAAAAATAGTGTCATTACTTCTAACTGCACAAGCTCAAGTTCATGCATGGGCATCGGGCACAATACCAAGCAATTAAACTATGCTTTACATTTGAAGAGAACACGTTTCTGAAACCAACACTTGGAACCTGATTATAGCCCTTGACAACTAGTCTTGTCTTGTATCTAGCTTCTTCAAATCCTCTTTATTTGAATTCCCATTTACAACATACTGCTTTCTTATCCTTGGGTAATCTTACCCCGGGCCGGCCTAGCAAAGTCTTAGGCCTAAAACAAATGTTAATGTGAGGCCTTGAGGAAAAATTCTATTACAGGGTTAAATAAAACCAGTGGTTCTTGAACTCACAACACCTCATTAGAGTCTAAGGCCTCGGCCACTTAGTGTCACTGGTGGACCTAAAGCAAGGGCTTAGAGGCTTATGGTTGCACTGGTCATGGTTTCACTAATTCCCATGTGCCATTTTGATGAAGGGATTCTATCTATTCCTGCATTGCAATCATCCATCTACCAAAATTTTTAGAACTGTTTGCCTTTATATATGTAAAAGGTTCTTCTCTCAAATCAAATCCTTCCACATTTTGAGCATAAGCAACTAAACCAGCTTAAGCATAGCTGTTTGGTTTATTAATTACTCTAGCAAGTGCTGATATATGATGTAGCAGGAAACTACTTCCTGCATATCTGAATTAAGATGGATACTCAGGTATAGACTCTTACCCAATCTGAAAGTGCATGCCCATGCGCGATATCTGTTGAATTTAATCACTAAATGGTAGACAATTCTTGCAACATAGTAGTTTATAAAAAATAATGTGATGCTAGTTATAACTTATAACCTTTTGGCTCTGTGTACACCATAATTACATCCCTCAACATCAGACTCATGGCCAAGTAGGACACTTCAAACAGCTTTGGGTTCTAGTTTTCTATTAACAACATGAACATATGCTGGACAACCGAAATTTTCAACCAGAATGAGAGGGCAGTTTGTTGCCTTCCATGCACAGTTCGGTTGGGGTGTGGAGTAGAGTTTGTGTTTTAAGATGTGGGTCTGTTTTTATCTTCTGTGTTCCTTTGATAGGTCCATGGGAGTTGTAATCCTTGCTTAGTATCTGGTCACATC
Organism: Vicia sativa; assembly: GCA_021764765.1. Taxonomy (NCBI): domain Eukaryota; kingdom Viridiplantae; phylum Streptophyta; class Magnoliopsida; order Fabales; family Fabaceae; genus Vicia; species Vicia sativa. The sequence goes on from CM038796.1 coordinate 126,175,326, forward strand.
TTGTTGCTGGGTATTAATTCATTAATATATGTTTTCAATTTTGATGAAAAAAACAATAACCAGCAGGAGTACTAGACCATAGTACTTGAGGAAGCTGAGAAAACAAGTTGTTGAACTTGTGGCTGCTTCAGCCTAAAATGATTTCCCCAAACTAGCATAAGAAATCATGCATCTAAGTTTTTTCACTATAATCATGTCCATCTGTTCTGTTATCCCATTTTGTTGCGGAATACAACAAATTCTATGATGTCTTTCAGTTCATTAAGCCCTTGCATTAAGCATCAAACTCTAGATGGTCCCAAAGATCATAGCACTGATAGTCAAGCTTTCACCTCGTGTTACGATGCTTTTGGTGAATCTGACTCGCTTTCTTGTCACATGATTTAAGGAAGCTCGTGTACGATATCTTGGATTTGGTAAGGAGGAAGATGAATGGGTTAATGTGAAAGAAGGGGTGCGAGAGAGATCCATCCCATTGGAAGCTTCTGAGTGTCACAAGGTGAAGGAAGGACATCTTGTACTATGTTTCCTGGTAATGGATTCCAACCTTTTTTACTGTACTACATAAACATAATGTGTCCAGATGGATTTTTTTTTTCTGCCTTGAACTAATCCATAAATACCCTAACTATGGATCCTCTTTTCACCCTTCATTGTTTGTTCACAGGTGAAATCTGATTATGCCTCTACGATGCCCGTGTGTTGCAAATCGAGAGGAGGGTGCATGATAGCAAAGAGTGTACCTGCACCTTCACTGTCCGGTTTTACCATGACAATTCTGTGGTGATCTTTGATATCTTTCCTTCTTTTTAGATAAAATCATTCCATGCATCAATATTGTTGCTGTTATCTTTGGTAGTTGTTAGGTAAATCCTTGGATGTGTTTACCTTTACCTGATGCGGTTTCATGCGTGTCTTTCGCAGGAAGAGGTTCGTTGGGACAATTTGTGCTGTAGACCAACACAAGAAGAAGCAGAGGCCCCTTAGAACCTTTCATGGATCCCATAACCCTTGTGGGGATGAAAAACAATCTTTGTTTCATGTCTCTCTCCCTTTTCTTTTTGGGAACTATATTTCTTGTCTCCTACCATGTAAGATAAGAAGAATTTGAATTTTGAGGCTGAAATAAATTATTTGACTAAGTTTTTTTTAGCTTAATTTCTCTTTGATCACATGTGTTTTAATTATGTTGTTTTAATTTTGAAAACTCAAAATTTATATTGAAGAAAGATTTTGAAAATTTTATATAATTTTTTTAAATATATTTCATGTTGAGTGTATTATATGTAGTGTGATAGAGAAATGAGTAAATAAATTTATTTAACTCAATTAATAATTAAATATATTTATCATTTTTTCAATTAAATATTAGTGTAGTTAAAGGCAATTTAATACTTTTTATTTATTTGGTGTCTCTGAGAATCAATACGTTAATAATACACTAATCATAAATATTTTATTTATTTTTCTACAAATCCCTTCTAAAGTCTTTCAAACTCTCATTCAATTGCAATTTTCAGTTGATCGAATTATTAGATTTTTTATCAAATTGTTTATTGGATCAAATTATTAGATTTTTTGTATTTTTAAAATTTTTAGTTGTAATTTATCGAAAATTTAAAATTTTTGGGTCGATTTTAATTTATTTTTTTCAAAATTTTCGGTATTCAGCAAAATACTGAAAATTTGAAAACTTCTAGAATATCAGATTGCAGATACTTGAAAATTCGAGTATGTCTGCAGATGAAATTTTATACTTGTGTGTTCCAGAGCCGGTAGCTTCAGCTTCTTCTACAGATTCGTGTGCATATTTTACGCGGTTCTTTACCACAAACATCGTATGTTTCATATTGAATTTATACTTTTTGATTTATTTTCTGACAATTATGAAATTGATAAAGTTTATTAATTTTATGGTGTAATTGACATATTTTTAGATCATGATCTGAAATTTTAGAATGAGCAGAGTATATTGGTAAAAAGCATTGTATTATCGTTGTTATAGTTCGACCTGACTCTGCTAATGGAATGCGAGGGAGGAAAGATAAATTAATTATGGATTGTTAGAGAGGAGGAAATTACAAAAGAAAAAATGCATCTAAAAACACCTCTGATGACAATTATACTATGAAGGTTAATGTCCGCTTTATAATATACTCCTAGTGGTATAGGTTTGAAGGTGGTTATTAGATGCGGATGCACAATCATAGGCTAGACAAAGATTTGGAAGGTCGTGACATAATTAGACGCCAAAAGATCATGAAAGAAAGTTTGTGAATGACATGACAAAATACAATATGGCACCAAGGTACATCGCTTCTTCTTCGAAAGACAAAGATTTAGAAAATCTCACTAGTATTATCCATGTATATAAAGCAAGAGCAACATATGATTATGCAAGAGAGGTGTAATAATATAAATGCAAATGTTATTAAGCATTATACACAAAGAGATGTACATGTGTTGGACTAGAAATAGGAGAACTCAAATATTATAAATGATATCTTCTAGACATATCCCGATTCTCAGTAAATTTGTTGAATATGTTTTATATGGTGTTGATTTCTTGATTGCACGTACAAGACAAATATGTAAGAACTTTACTCGACGCTCTAAAATATGCTATAGATGAGTGAGTTGGTGGTTATGTGCATTTTAACCGTGTAGGTACATGTTACCATTGCTTAAGATTGTTTGTATATCAATAAAGTTGACGTTTTCGTTGTCTTTGCCTATTTGGGACATGAAAGGGAGGACAAATGTACACGGGCACTAGAGAAGATCAAAGAATTGTTCTGTTCAAAGAAATTGCTATCAAATATTGTGGTGGCAGACTGAGAACTTGCATTAATGAATGTCATGAAATTTTGTTTCCAAATGCAACTCATTTGTTGTGTATTCTATATTTCACAAAACGTAAGCATGAAATGTAAAGAATACATGAAATTAGAAAGACAAGAACATATCATGGATCTATGGAACAACATCATATATTCAAATAAAATGAGTTTGATGTACACTTCAAGCACTTTGAAAGTGTTTCGGTGATATTTCATTATTTGTTAAGTATGTGAATGAAACATGGTTAACACCTTATAAAGAAAGATTTGTTGTTGCATGGACTAACAGAGTGACTCAATTAGAGAACACAACGATGTGCATACGAATCGTGAAAGTTTGGTGTCATTATTATGCATGTTTATGTTTCGATAGTAGTTTGAAACATGTTATTATGTTTATGGTTTTTAGTGGAGTATGTTCATTTGAAACTAAAAAGCATGCTCACTTCAAGTCACGTTGATCTATGTCTAAGTTGGGATCTGTGAACACTATATTGAAGTTACGCCTAGGTTCCATCCGAGTGTCGTTTAAGAAAAGTATCGTCAATATTGAGCATAGGTATAACACTCCATTCTATGTTAAGTTAGATTTTGTCTCAAGACAATGTATACAACTCATTGGGAAGGAAAAAAAGAGTAAAATTTGTTGGTTCAATCCAGAGATGTGATTGTTTCATTAGAACAACACATGGGTTATCTTGTGTGTGTTACCACCAATTTCTAAATTTTAGGCTCCCATATTTTTAGGAATCAATTCATGTACTATGGACGAAATTGCACATTGTAGAACATGAGGTAAGTTAAGATGAGAGAGGTGGGATTTAGAAGAGTGTGAAGAGTTGAAGAGACATTTTAGTACTTTGAATATTATGGGTCGAGGATTTTGAAGAAAAATTTGTGATCTAACATATTCCTCCACAACTTCAATGTGTCCACCGTCGATGAAGTACAAACTAGAGAGAGAATAAATGTTGATACGATATGGGTTACACGATTGCTTCTCGATATAGTTTTGTATTTATTTCCATTTCTAGGAATCTCAACATCATATTTTTCATTAACCAATGCTCCACCAATGTACACAAATAGGCATACAATAATTGCAATTGGTTTTGTCGACAACGATCATTGGATATAAGAAAAGTTGAAACTAATTGTCCATTGCCTCTCGTCACTCCGCTCGTTGGAGAAAAATTCTACTAATGATGCAAAAACATGGGAATCACCATATGGACGCCTGCATAGGAGGCTTTATGTTGTAAGTGATTGTAGTTTGTTTTTATGCATATATGTGTGACAATTATTTTATTTACATATTAAGTCATAGCTATTTTACCTTTTAAATTTTTTCAAAAAAGGTTATAAAAATGTAGAAGAAAAAATACATTCAAGATATCAAAATTTTAAATTTTTCGGTATTTTGTATTCACCGAAATTTCAAATTCCCAATACATACATTGTTGACACTTACCAAAATTTGGAATTTCGTTACACACAAAGCCACGTAAAATTGATAAATTTAATGAAATTTGCACTATCAGTGAAATTTTTGATATTACGCTGTAAATTTTGAAAATTTAATATATATTATGAACATTAATGTAAATGTGTCAAAATTAAAGGGTGTCGATATAAGTGAATGGTGTCAAGTTAAATCCTCAAACTTTATAGAAGTTAGATCGAGTTTTGAATTTAATAAAGCATTCTCGAGCAGTATGAGAATATTAGGACATTTGTATCTTTAGTGTATAGATTTGCTTAATGTTAAAGTTCTACAGGTGTATCTTTAGTGTGTATACATTTGCTTAATATTAAACTTGTTATTTTATCCGGAAGAAAGTTTTGGAGAGACAAACTATAATGAGTCAAGAAGGGGGAGAAAGTTTTATAAACGAGGAAGAAAAATTGAAAGAATAAGAGGATTTGAATGACGATTTATTTATTTTGGTTTTATATTTTTTTCTCGTATGTAATTTTATAGTTCAGTTTGTTAAATCTTTAAAATATATCATGTTACTTTTGAGTTTAATTAACGATAAATAAATTTAATATGTTTTGAATAGATAAATGATTATATTAAACCTTTATTTTTATAATAAAATATCTTTAATTAAAAAAATATATACTACTCAATTAGGGTTATGAGAAATTTTAGAAGAGGGTTTCGAGAAGTTTTGGAGGGATTGTATAAAACTTCCGAATTCAATCTAAGTTAATAATTTGGTGAAATCTAAGGTGAGAGTCCAATTAAATCTCTCACCCAGAAAAATAGTCGATAGATGAAAATAAAGGTTTGGATTTAATGAACCAAAAAGTGAGAAAAATAATTGTCTCCACTTCTTCCGTCAATTTCTACCTTGTAGTTTGAAATGTGAATGGAGTATTTTTAATAATGAAAAGTAGCACGTAATAATATATTAGTATATTCTTTTTTGATTAAAACTCTATAAATATAGTTGCAATGTAGTGTGAAGAAAAATATTCCAACCTAAAATAAGAATATGTGTCGCTCATGCAAGTCGATAGCTACAACCTTTAATTTTGCGTTTGATAACACGAATTTATATAACATATTTGACGTAATTTTCATAGATAATGTTATTATTTTTATTTAATTATTCTTTATTTTCAGACACGTTGGTATTTCTTCTGTTTCAGGTATTTGTATTAGATAAAGATAAATTGAGCAAAGAAATAAAATTGAGGAAAAATCGTATTAAGAAGTCAAAGAAATGAAGCAAGGGGTAATATAGCAAAAGGATGAGTTGAAGAAGAAGAAAATAATTGTCCATCAGCAAGTAAAAGCCCAGAAGTGAAGCCCAGCACGCGTGGCCCAGCAAGACAAGCTAAGAACGCATGTCCCACAAGCTGCGACGACCGTCACAGCCTTGAGACGACCGTCTCCAGTCAGCCACTCAAGTGAGACGCACGTCTCACTCTCTTCCTCTAGCATGGAGGCGCCCGCCTCCCATATGGGGCCCACCATTTTCAGTTTATGAGACCCACGTCATGATGTTTTATGAAGTGAGACCCATCGCCTCTCTTCATGATGTGAGACCCACGCCTCACACTTCTTCTTTCCAAGAGAGGCGTCCGTCCCATGTTCGGAAGTTTCACACACGATCACCACTTGTTTTCGCATTTACATGGAAAGACAAGCACTAAGTGAAGCTATAAATACAACATCCAAGGCACAGAGCAAGGGTCGGCACTTTTTACCGAACAACCGTTATTAAGTTTTTCTTTTCGCATTTCTATTTTTTTTCTTTTCAGTTTTGTACTTCTATTTTATTTTCTATTTCAGTTTGTTTGTTTAGTTTTTATTTTTAGTTTAAGCTTTTATAATTTTCTCACAACAAGTTCTTCACCGGAAATTGTTGTGTATTTTTCACTGATCTAACCTTACGTTAGATCTAGTGCTTTTTATTCCTTGTCGTATTATTTTTCTTTCAATTCGAGAAGTCTCGAAAGATCCGCCGACTTGTGGTGGAATGTCGTTTAATTCAAGAACAAGATTATTCCAAGATTCTTATTTTCGTGTTTTTAATATAATTATTTTATTTTATTTAAAATCGCTTTCTCGATATTTATTTATTTGATTATGGAAATGTTTAAATATATTGAACCTTATTATTTATGCATGTCCGAATTAATAAATATGTCCGACTAAACCGTATAGGTATCGGTGTGTAATAGTAGTAAGAGTAGGAATTAAATTGTTTCTAAGCTAAAATCTTAATCAACTTAAATTCTGGTTATGACTTTTTGTAATTAAAATCAATCTTTTCGTTACGAAAGTAAGAAAAGTAGAATAGGTTGGGATCGAGACCACGAAAGTGTGAGGTTTTAACCGGATAGCTAAAGTTAGGCATTCGATTTAAATACAGCGAGAGCGCTTTAAAATGAATTAGATTTTATTAAGTTTTCAAAGAATATTTTCTAAACACTTATGGGCTAGTGAGAGCGTGCATAGGGCTTTAGGAGTATAATCGAGATAAGACCACGAAAGTGGCTTGAGAGTTTTTAACCATAATCTCTACGAACAATTAAGTTAACAATCTTTATACGCTTAGGTTCGATTAAACCGCGCTTAGGTTCACTATATTATGTACCGATATCCGCTTAATTTATATTTTCTTTAACCATTATCTAAAAGAATTATTCGCCTTAGCTATATACAAGAACTTAGGATAAAGATCGATTTATAGTCTCGTGGGTTCGATATCTTTAAAACTATGCGATAGATCTGCACTTGCGCCTCCGATTAATAGACGATAAAGTCGATCACAGATATGTATCAATTTGAAAATTATATCGTGTCGACATATAAAATTGAAAGTTTTGTATGTGCCATCTGTGTGATGTATGTGTTTGCAGATCAAATGAAGCTACAAGATTCATTATTGAGTTACATGTGTCGACCGAAATTGATGGTTTACATATGTAAGTAATTTTATGTTGAAAATTAATTTTCCGTGTTTTGGCCAATTTGAAAATAGTTTTGTATGATTCCTAAGAACTCTAATGCAATAGATTGCTACGTGACATGTAGATACCGTCTAATATATAAATATGCTAAAAATTAATTTTGACATCATGCAAAACATCTAATGGTGAAGTTACACTCATACTTTCCAAATTCTTATCATAGGTTATAGCTTATGTGCTTGGCATTTGCAACACAACATCTAACATTAGAATTCTCGATTTGTTAATCAATTTAGGAAGTGTTATGTGACTATGACAAGGAAGTGGATTACTTAATTGTATGCAAAGAGAAATACATGGCTACAACTCATATACGACAATTTTTGTGTGTTTCAGAACTACCTCCTTAGGGGTTGCATTCAAAAATGGGAAAGTTTCTTCACTCATGATATACTTTGAATGAATTTTTATTACATTTTCGTATATGCCTTAATTACATGTGTTATAAGGAAGTGAAGCGGACTTTGCATCAAATTATGGGGATTTTATGCTACAAACAAGGTATCAAAGCATGAAGCCTTGGTTGGAAAATTATTTTCTAGAAAAATATTTTACGTTTGTGATATTCTTGCATGGTCTGCAGATATGATCATGGCAAACATGCAATCAAACTTATACATGTTCATATACACGTTTGCAAATTCCAAACTTTAAAAGGGATGGAACATGTCACTTGATCATGATGGTGACGTATAAATGTTCTTGCAAAAGATGGAATCATTTGGCCTCCTAGTCACCATTTATGTGTTGATGGAGGCATCATGCTCATATGAGTCGTTGTATCCATCAAACTTGGCTAACTATGGTTGATTGAAATTATATGGCACCGATGCCCCTATATTTCATTTGAGATAGGCTAGGGGTCTAGGATTTCAATTTCTCCAGAGGTGCCAATCGGATCGTTGGATATGGAGGATGTAATCCTCCAAAATTTGATTATAACAACATAAGTCATCCATGAAAGCGCACATCTCTATCATGACATTCTCCTCGTCGTCAAACTCATTGTTGGTCGAGTTGGTACCTTTATTGTTCACTATGGTGATGTAAGAGTTGAACACATTGATAAAAATCTAGTCAAATGTTGTAATGGTTACTCTAAGTCGCTTTTACTGGTCGTGAAGTGGACACCAATTGTACTTGCTAAAAGTACAATACACACGCACCTCTTGTGTTATAAGTTTGTCAAGGATTTAAAGGACCTCTTGTGTTATAAGTTTGTCAAGGGTTTAAAGAATTTTTGTGATGTTAGAGGTAGCTCAAGCAAGGAGGTTCTCAGATATTAGTGTTTCCATGTGAAAATGAATGATCTCCTCAACTCATGTTGAGGTATTTATAAAGTGTCTTGAGCCGAGTTTTAGGTTTTGTACTTTTATTTTAGGAGCATGAAAGTTAGATAGTTAGTTCCCACGTTCATGAAGGATGAGACTTCCTCCTTTTGACACCTCTCACACCGTTATGAATAAGGACACGCCTCCACATTTTCACATAAAAGTGTGTGATGTGGAAAATAGACGTCATAACTAAATGATGGACACTGTTCCACAAATTCGCACTAAATGGTTCAGAGGCGATATATGTTGCTTTGTAGAAGTTCCTACTTCTCTCATTGGCCATTTACGAATATACAAACACATAATCAATTAATCACATTTATGTCACTACACTTTAATTCATAGTTCACTTTTGTGCAAGACTTATGATATATGCATTATTTTCTAAAACACTCCATATGACACTCAATACCATAAAAGTCTTATGGTATATGCATTATTTTCTAAAACACACCATATGACACTCAATATCGTACAACTTCAAAATAGTACTTGGTAAGAATCGTGATAATCGCATAAGTAAGTCAGAATGGAATGGAGTGGTAACTAATGAGATTCCACTGTTTGAATTTGCAAAAAACGGATGGAATGGAATGGTACATAATGGAATCTATTCCATCTCATTTAATCCAATTCCCTATTTTTTGTTCCATCCAATTCCCTATTTTTTGTTCCATCCAATTTGGGGTGTATGTGATGGAATGAGAATTTTTTAATAAAATAGTCAATCAATGGAGTGGAATCTATATTTCATTCTGCTATGTTCCGTTCCGCTCCGTTACATCAATCCAAACATAGCCTAAGGAATTATCCGCAAGTCATTAAGGAGTTCTCCTTGAGGACTCCTAAAATATATTGAGTAAATCTCCATGGCTATGTCCTTAGTATCGTGTTTCCCAACATTTGGTTTGATAAACCTTCACATAATATACTAACATGGTATGTATGTTTACACCAAATCATTAACTCTCACACTCGTCATCTTCCCGTATGTATCCTAAGCCACTCCTTATTTTGAGAACTAACAGTGTCATGGGACCAACATATTCACATTACACAATTTTCATATATCACAACACACTTATGCTCCACTTAATCAAAACACATACATAATTCACTTAATCACAACACATTCACATAAGTTACCTAATCATCTCATATACAGATGACATAGTTCACACGATAAACCCGTCTCACTTATACCCAAAGTATCATATAGCAATAATTCAGTCGTAGTATATCCACACAATTACAATCACATAACACTTTAGATAATGCCTAATATTCATTTAGCTTTAATTTATCCAATATCACATTTACTCAATCAACCTGTTCACTTAAATAAACATGACCCCATCAAATCAAATCACCTCCCCCGGTTACTAAAACTTTATTACAAAAATGGATTTTGACTTCTAAATCGAATAGATTTTAGGTTTTGTTTCTCAATTTCTGATGCTTTTTCGAAAGAAAGAAAAAATTGAATTTTTTTTGTTATTTGTGTGGACCATGCAGTTTAAAGAAACTGGTTCTAGTTGTGGTTTATACAATTAAGAATGGTTTAAAGAGATTTATCATTGGATCCGATACTTATTAAACAATGAAGGTTGTCTTTAATTATATATCACCTATGATTTTTATTGTCATGATTATGATGATTGATATAAAATAAATTTTATCATGTCTACCAAACTTAAAATCTGTATACCTTTTTACCTGTATTAAAAGAGCCTCGTCTGCAAAACATTAACCAATCATTGACATAAACTCAATTTCCACCCGATTGGAAAAGTGAGCTGTGTTAACTTAGTTTTACTTAAAATATTCATTCTCCTACATACATAATAGCCATCAAAATTTCGTCCCCAGCTCATCATGCTTGATATATACTAGAGTCCAACAGTATGTTTGTCCCAAAAAAAACCTCAATTATTTTGGTCCAAACGTACGTTTGGAGCTTTTCAACTGAAATCCAAATACCTCAGCACCTTGGAGACTCAGCGGTATCAAGAAACGGTACGCCCATAGCAAATAGAAGCAATGTAGAGGTTCTTGTCCCACTTATCCTGTAAAACCAAATATGATCAGATTGCAATTAACTCTAAATTAGGTGCATATACAACGAATGTGATTATACGACCCACCTTAACATGGGTACTAGGAAAAGCAGTAGTCCGTAGTGTTTCCTGAGTTTCGTCCTGGGGCTTCTTACTAGGAACACTCAGAACAAAAGCAGCTTGGTCCCAAGTTGCAGCAAGTGATGTGATTCGGTATCCAGATTCCCACCGCTTGTGAATCCCTTCACTAGGATACAGAAAGTCTAGTTCGACCACCTGCGATTCATAAGCTTAAATGAATACTAATTCATACTATTAAGTTGCATTATGACTTAAGTACTGACAGATAAAAGCTGAAAATCAAAGATGACCTGCTCTGTAAACCCTGCCCCACGTGACATAACTACTCCCCATTTGGTGGCCATTGAAGTTACATAAAAGCCCTCCTTCCACTTTTTGTTAATCCATTTGAAAGGAAATGAATCACTGACTTTGTATGATTGCTGCAAATACTGGGTACCTGAAATCCATGATCTAAGTTAACGAAAGCAAAGTGGAGAATTGCCAAAGCACATAAGCCAATATATATCTTAAATGGAACCAACCTTTAGACATTACTACAAGTGAACTCCCATGTACAACTCCTGCAACTGCACTGATATAATAATTTTTTTCCCACTGCTCCATGATCCATTCCTTTTTAATAGATAAAAACAGAAAATCCTTTGTAAATTACAAGAGTGACTTAAAAATACAAGGAATAACAACTTCAACAACTATGCATATTTGTGTGCTAAGCAGAAAATTTTAAAATCCACAAGTAGAAGAATATATGGCAGTAGATTGAAATTTTGCAAAAATTGGGGAGAGTTTATAAACTTGGGAAGTGAAACCTGTCCTCGATCCATGATTAAGGCCCATAGGCCTTGAGATGAAGAAACACTGCTAATATATAAGCCATCCTCATTTCCTTTCTCAATGTGCTGGGTTAGCCTTGTACTTGACACATTGTAGTGATATCTACACAACACAGAAACCCACTCCTATTACATCAAATTCCCTTACATCACAAGCTTTAAAACCGCATAACAACCCTTATCATCTAATATTTGTAATCAAAAGATTAAATCTAAGGAAAGTCGAATATATGGTATGGGTTGAAGAATCACACTCTTCAACCTTAATTTTAAGGACGAGGAAGTGGAAGTCATCCCGTTGTATCAACAAACTTTTAAGACTTATTGGTGCATACCTTTGTTTCATCGGTTCACGAGCATTGTAAACACTAATCCACTGGTTGGCTGGCAAACCCATTCGAACCTTCTTTTGGGTTGTTCATCATCATCGTCTGAAGCCAACCGCCTCTTTTAAGACCAACAAGCTTCAAGCAAAATAAAATTAGAAGTATCAAGGGTTAGACTACAAACTACGTCTATACATAAAACAACACAAGAGTAATAGGATAGACAAACTGATACCTTTTGAGCCCCTTCTGTATTAAGTGGCCTAATATCTGGGTTTGGACCAACAACCCCATCAAAGAGTGAAATGTATTTTGCATAATTAGGCTCTTCGTCAAACTTTAAGCTCACTACATGTTCAATAAACTCTTTAAAAGGCTGGGGACAAACAACAGAGCGCCTCTGGAGATGTTCCCATCTTTTCCTGCAAACCTGATATCCTTTGTTTTCTCCCTGAGAAATAAATGCCTAAGAACAACATTCTTAACATGAGAAAAAATGAAAAGTTGTTTAAATATGACCAACCTGGAATCCCTGCCAAGGAAGACGCCCGAAGAAGAAATATTAGTGTATATGCAAGAGATTCCAAATCATCCCTCCTGCTTCCAGTTCTCCCCAAATGTGCATGCACACTTGCATAGCGGACTGTGCCCCTGAAAATATTTTTCACACGATACAGGTTAATATAAACAGAGTACTCTAAAATATTTCAACATTTTCTACAAAATCCCAAATTAATTATAAATAAATACCTGAAACCATCAGGCCTTTGGTCATATTTCACATGCAAACCAGATGTACTATCCCGCCATTTAGTAGCTGCAAGCACAAAATGGCACAGAAAAAGCCAAATGAGTAATTAGACGGTGCTAAAAGATAAACATAACACGTGAGTCCATGACCAGTAAATAATTAGTCAATATCTAAAATATACCTAATCCAAGATCTACCAGGAACAATTTTTTCTCATCAGGTGTCCCAGAAGCGCCAAGCAGAAAATTCTCAGGCTTCACATCTCCATGCACATACCTAACATAATTTCAATTACTATTATAAAATATCTTAATTCATATTTTCCTATGTGCATCACTAATGTCAGTGGAAGAATGGGAAAAGGAGAAAGAATAGGTATATCTTTACAAAAAAGGTTTTTATCCAATATTTACATTTCACAGGCACAGCCCAAAAGAAATGAATGCAAATGATTGTTCATGCATGGAAATAAATTAGGTGAGTGTCGAGTGGTAGTAAAATTACCCTAGAGAGTGCACCTTCTCCAATATAGATATTGCTTCAATGGCAATACAAGCAACCATTTCAGTGGACAGGCTGGAATTGACAAAAAAATATTAACATAGCACTTGAAAGTCAAAATTAACAACAGGGAATATACTTTTATGCGAGTCTTTTAACAAATAATTAAAAAAAGGACTTACGTGTGAGAATAATTATTCCAAACATCCCACAAGCTAGGTCCTAGAATATCCATAATCTGCACATATGAAAGCCGTAAGCCAAACAGGGATCTTCAAACAAAGCAAACTCAAATTAAAGAAAAATGACATTATCGTTCAAATTATAATTAAAAACAATCAAATCCAAATGAATACAGAAAAACCCAATAACATACCATGATGAAATAGTCACCTTGCTTGCCCTTGTAATGCACCTGTGGCACACCATGACTTCCACCGAGGGCGCTGTACAAACAAAAAAAGTTACATAAAAACATGCATAACATACCCTAAAAATAGATAGCAAATTAAGAGAAAAATACAAGAATGAGCAACAATAACACTCACTTGTACACTTGCCACTCATTTGGTGGTCCATGGTTACATCCTTTACTACTAGTGTGCTCAAATTTTATTGCTACCTGATTAAATAATTAAAAACCATGAATTCCTGATTAAAATGCTTTAGCAAGCGAAAATATAAGAGATGTTACTTATCACTCATTAGCGATAGGATACATATACCTCTACAGCTCCAGGTCCAGTTCTCTCGCTCAAAATTCCATCAGAAACACGCCGACCAAAATATACTTGACCAAATCCACCCTTGCCAAGTTTTTTCTCTGTTTTATAGAAAGGGGAATTTCCTACTTGAACCTGTGATAAGAAGATAACTAAATTACAATATAAGTATTACCAGAACAGAGTTATAGATTAGGGAAACTTGGAACATTTGTAGCAAAGTATTATTATACTTTATTGATGTCCATGATTGAATAAAACCATGAGAAAACTAAAAAAAAAAAAATAGTTTGAACAAATAACTGCTAAACAACAACCTGAGCCTTTTCAATAACTATTTTTTAAATGCCGATGTTGCATGGAAAGCCAAAATTTCTACTATGCTTACATACATAACATCACTCCAATAATTATAAATGTAACGTATGCCATTATACCAGCAATCATATACTTTCTAGAGAGAAAACCATACTTTTATAAGATCATGAAGTGTTGAGTTGAGAAAGAACCATTGAGTAGTGTTGACTATAGTTCAAGTGGAAGAGGCAAGTAATAGGCTGGATTTCATCAAGAATTGATACTGATTATGTGTCACACTACCAGGCACCAGCACACTAAATATTCACTTATGATTTTATGTCGGATTGTCACACATGGGTTGGGGTTGATAAATTATCATGGATTTTTTAATATAAAGACTGGGCTGATGTGAATACATGTTAAAAACTACACAGTTATACAAATTATGATGGCATAGAGTATCAGTAAAAAATGGAATGCGTGAATCAACAAATCCAAATGCTGTGATTTAAGAAGCTATAAGATAAAAATATGATGTTCCCATTCCATGACCGATATAAAGTAAAGAAAATAGAGAAGTTTTATTCAGTAGAGACAAACTTTGTCAACCAATATTTCAATGTGTATGTATATGTAACATTTTACTAACAGAATGTGTTGTCGGTTTTCAAAATTGAATAATTAAGTCATATATTCATACTATCAGTGAAAAAGGAGTTGTTTGGTTGTACACCCCCTGATAAGTGATACTCAATCATGACTAGGGCCATTATTGTTTCAGGAATTAGCTCCAGTTAGAGCTTGAACAGATTGAGACGGTGTTCCTTTTCGTCTGAAAAGTGATACTACTAACAAATCACAACAAAAACAATGACATATTCACCATCATCTAACTAGGTCCCCCCTAGATACTGTAAAGCACTAGGCTCACCTTGAGAATCTAATTCACAAACAATAACTCAATCCACAAACAAGCCACAATCACAATAAAATAGTTAGCAACAGACAATGCCCAATCCCAATTCAAAGCTCTGACACAATACACAACTAGAAAAATGAAAGTCCCCAAACCATGGCACCTATTCACATGCACACCCTACACACATGCACTCAAAACTAAAAGATAATACTTGCATGGTAGATAAAGAGAAACGCAACAGAACAAACATGCCAAATAAAAAAGAGACCATTTCAGGAATAACCAAGGCGTTACTGTCTTCTTCACCAGCTTCACCTTTACCATTGCTCTGACCTCCGTTATCACATTCCTCCATCACTTTCTTCTCCTTTCCCTCTTCTTCCAATACCCGATCACCCTCCCCTTCCTTCTCCTCCTCCGCAACAACTACGTTCTCATTTCCCGCCGTAACCACAGCCACCTGCTCTTCAACCTTATCATTCACAGCCGCCGCAGCTGCACGCCTCCGTCTCGTCCTATTCGCAATCGCCTCCTCCTCAACCGGTCTTTCTCGCTCTCGCTTCGGTGGCCGTCCCCGGCGCGCTCCACTTTTCCCTACCGGCATCGCTCATTGCTCAAATATCATCCTCCGGCAACCGGAAAATAACCGCCGGAAAATCAAAAACCGTATATTTCACACCGATCAGAACTCTATCCAAGACGGAAATAATGAAGAAGGAAATGTGATGAATTGAAAGGGTTTATAGTTAAGAATGTTGAACCCTAATTTTGGTGAATTTCGCTGAAGAATTAGGGTTCTGACACGATGACTCAAAGAAAGAAGAGAAAGAAGAAGAAGAAGCTACTGTACTCCGATGAGAGAGAGCGAAAGAGAAAGAGTTTTTTCGGTACTTGTTGTAAGATACAGAACACGAGGTTTTTATTTGCGTAAATTCCTACTCTCTTTTTTTTCTTCTTTTTATTACAAAAATATATATATATATTTTTCATAATCGTTAAATTATAAAAAAAAAAATATTTTTATTTTAATTATTCATTGAATAATAGTATTAATGGGTGGCTTATGATATATTATTGTTTTTGTAAAAAATTAACATTAGTACATAGTAATTTCTTTTAAAAATTTTAATAATTAAAATATTTTTTAAAAATATTAAATATATTTTTCAATAATCTCAGATTAAAAAAATTACTTTCAAAAAATTAAACTTTATTGTATTTATTGATTACACAAATTTCCATACAAATTCAAATTCTAAAAATAAAATTAAATGAGGAAATGGTACTATGGTCAAAGTAGAGAATATTTTTGTTCTTATCATTAGATTACTCAGTATAGTAAACTCGACCTTCTAGTTAAAAATTAATAAATATAAAATATAAAACAATTGTTATTAGAAAAAGTCATATTTGTAATCAATTCTAGACTAAACTATCGTTTAATTATAAAAAAAAGAGTGAAGTTTTATTTTAGACCTTAGAAATATTATATGATACGATTAAGTTTA
The DNA here is from genome assembly GCA_021764765.1 of Vicia sativa. Lineage (NCBI taxonomy): Eukaryota > Viridiplantae > Streptophyta > Magnoliopsida > Fabales > Fabaceae > Vicia > Vicia sativa. Next base: position 126,191,989 of record CM038796.1, read on the forward strand.
GAAAAAATCATAAAAAGGTTTTAGTCTTTGAAAAGATTATTAAAATAGTATAATTCCATATTTGAATTTAAATTCGTTGATGAATGAAAATACAAAATAAAACTATTTAAAAATCTGAAAAAAGAAAAAAAAGAAAGTAAATAGTATAAAAAGAAATTAACAAATTTTTAGTTAAAATATAATAAATAAAGACTTGAAGTTGATTAGTATTTCATTACAATTAAAATAAATAAACAAAATAAAATCAATTTGGTAACAACTCATGAATTTGCAATATTTGTAGATTTAAACAATATTTATTTTATTTATTTAAAAGTATATATATATATATATATATATATATATATATATATATATATATATATATATATATATATATATATAAATAATTATATATATATATATATATATATATATATATATATATATATATATATATATATATATATAATTATTTTATATATATATATATATATATATATATATATATATATATATAATTATTTATTTAAGAGTTATCTCTCATTGTCTCTTTAATTCTTCATAATTATTTTTTCGATATTTTTAAATATTTTTTTATTTAGATTTTATTTGAAAATTTCAAAATAGTTATTTTAGTAACAAAATAAATTTTTTATAAGAAAAGAATTTATTTTTAATATTATTAAATAATTGTTGTATATGACTTATATATAGCTTGGATATATTAGCTCTTTAATGAATGTGAAAAGTGGATATTCTCTTATAGTTATTGTATTTACTAAAGGTGCAAATGTGTGACAATCTCTACTGATTAAAGGTTGTAAAAGACTTTAAGATTATTGTGAGGTTGAGAGCTAGCTCACGTGGAGCTTGTGTATTTGTGTATTTTATGTGTTGTTAGTATTTGTTTATCTCGATATTGAGGTAGTTATAACCTTCGAGTTTGAATCAAGTCTTCATAAGATATATCAACCACTTTGGGAATGAGTGGGAATAGATATTTGATTCGTGAAATCTAATGAAGTAGTTAAATCTCTCGACTCCATATGCAATATTTGTTGACACAATACACGTTTCACCGATAATCGCCAAAATGTTGGTATTGTGTGTATATAATTGTGGCACTAATTCATTCTCTTGTTGATATTTAGTTTAATAACCTGTTTTGTATTTTAAATACTTAATTGCATTTTGTGTACATATTGTACTGGTTGATGAGTTTTGTATTCTTTTTGTAAGTATTAGAGCATGATTGGAGCAATGAGGAATAAAAGCTCCAAAATGCATTTTTGGATCAATAAAGAAATAAGGCAAAAGAGATAGTCATTCCAAGTTATGCAGAGAAAGCAACAAAAGTTATGGATCGTGGATAGTCGGGTGATGGCCGTGAGGGTTATTACACAAGACGCTGAGCGATGGTGGGACGAGAAGGAGCCAATTTTCTTTGAACTTCTGCCTTGTTTTACTGTTGTGTTGTTGGGCAAGGAAGAAAAGCATTATCGGATGACGTGAGTCTGTCGCCGAGCGATGGAAGATATTTTTCACGTTGCTTACGTGGCTCAATCTGGGCCAAGTTTATAAGAACCATCGTCGGGCGACGCTTTTATTTCATTTTGGAGAGTCATGGTTTTTGGGGAATAGTTTTTCTCCCAATTTTCATCACCATACTTTTTGATAGCTTAGCTTAGAAAACAACACTAGGGCTCTGACAATCCGGGAGATTTGTGGTTTATTTGTTCTCTCTCTATGTATTTATATTTTGTTGGATTTTGTGTGTATATTTACTCTAAACATGTGTATATTTTGTCGCTCATGGCGTTATATAAAATTTGCTTTACAAATTTGTGTTTATTATTGTCCTGGATTTTTATTTTGTGTTAGAGATTTGAGTAGCTACAAATATATACCGCTTAGATTCTTATCTAGGATGATTATTTGTTAATTTTGGACTCTAGATAGATTTAGAGTCGACATTCACGTGAGGTATCCGAGATTAATGCATCCGTGGTGTGTCGGTTGTGTCGATTGAGAGATCGCCGATGCGAGTGGCATGGTTGACTTATGTGTTGTTGAGGTGGTAGAGATCACCACCGAGGTGATGCGTAGGACTTTCAATTTGGGTTAGAAATGGCTTAGGTGAGAGATATGTGATGATATGATTTAGTATTATAGGTTGAGTATAACCGAACGATATGTTTAAGTTTGTGACGAGTAGCAGGCTGTGATAAGTTGTCTATCCTTTATAGCTTTTGTATACATTTATTTTTATTGATACTTTTCCATACAACCCATCCAATCCCAAACTCATTAATGATAGATTTGTCGAAAGGCAAGTAATAACCAACTTGTGGACACCATACGATATAACCTATATATCATCCACTAAAAATAATACTTTACTTTTTATTGTTGCTTTATCGCTTCAACACACACACGATCGTGTGTTCCGTTGAAGACACTAAGGGTCCAAGCGACATATCCGGAGAATGCGACTTATCTAAAGAGGCACTCAAAATAATAAAGGGTGACTTGGAATAACAATTGGTGAAGCGACGCCTTATTCTCGTTGTAATATTGGGAGAACCGACTTTGGATTGTTTTGCTTTTGATCGTAAATGTCATGGATAGCAAGAGTCGCCACCGACTTTTCTTTTATCCAATTAAGGAAGGTGAAAAGAACAGAAAAGACCTTCGTTAGATTCTCGAAAGCACGGGAGAAGGTTATGAAAAGGAAGGTATTAACACTCTTTCCATCCGTAGTTATCTACGCTCTAGCTTTATCTCACTTGAAAAATTTGCTTTCGTGTGTGTTTGAAAATATTTTGAAAAGGCATTTCGCTGATTTCGTAATGATTCACAATGGAATGTATACAAGTGTTTGGAAATGTTTCGCTTTGAAAAGTGTTTTAACTTTGTAAAAGTGTGAGGTGTAAAAGATGTTTTGATAGAGCAAGCAACTAAAAGTCTTGTTACCTACTCGAACGGCTTCGCGTGTTATTTTACTTTCCTTTAGAATAGTGTTATTCGTATCATTAGTTGGTAGGTAACCATATTCGTTGGATGTAAAGGGACATTCGGGGACATCGAATGGTCATAGAAGGCAACTTAGGAGTATCCTAGCACATTTGAAGGGACGATCATCACTTTTTGTAGGCAACAATCGAGGGACTAGATCATGTATTCGTAGGCCACGCCGAGGGACCATGATCTTTGTATCGGGGGACTATGATGATATGTTTATAGGCAACGGTGCTAGAATACCCCACGCTCAAGGACTTGACCATTTGTTCGAAGGCACGAGAGAGAATACTCTAGGGGTGTCACATACCCCAAAATTTGCCCTCCATCTTCTCAAAAGATTTCATGCATCCATACTCAAGGATTCCTCAAGTTGATCGACAAAACTCTCCTGACAATCGACCCAAACTAGGGTTTGATATCTCTCAAGTCAAGATGGATTTCCAACATCTCCAATGGCCTTCATGCTTCCTCATATGCTTCGTAGATTCTCCATGTCAAGTTTCAAGCTTCACAAGCCAAGTTTCTCGCATAATCGCTCTCGATGGTCAAAATCGGGTGCATTGGACAAAAGTCAACTGTGGTCAACATACATCAAAACTTGATTTTTGGTCAACATCCCTTTTGAAGTTACATTCATCATTTGATCAAGGGTTGATCATGATTCATCTAGAAAACTCAAGATTTGCTCAAAACTCAAACTTTCTAAATTAGGGTTTCTAGGTGAAAAGTCAACTGAACTTTGACTGATCATAACTTTCTCATACTTTCTCAGAAATTTTTCCACCACCTCTTGTTTTGAAGGAAATTCAATTCTCTACAACTTCATGTCTCACAAGAATGTCCAAAAAATGCTCCATTTGAGAGGTATAGCTCAAAACATTATAGGTCATTTTCAAAGTCAACAAAAAGTCAACTTTTTGTTTTGAAGATATATTGAGCATGGTAACTCCAATTGAGATGAGACCAAAAGCATTGGTTAGAGGACTCTTAGAGCTTTTCAAAAAGCCCAAGAACACTCAAAAATGTGGAAAATTGAGCAAGATACACTATTCGTGAAGTCATAATTTTGGACAATTGCACAAAAGGACATTTTGGTCAAATTGCAAAATTTTCCAAATGGCGATAATCTTTGATCCAAACTTGTTCATGATGTTATTCTTGACCCATAAATGCTTGGCATTGGTGATTTTCTATTTTCATGATTTATATTTGAATTTTACAACATTTAATTCAAAATAAATTGTAAAATATGAAAATTAAGTTTCTTTTTCAAATAAGCTGGATTTATATCTCTCTTAATGACCAAGAAAGCCCACAACCATTACCAAATTCGTGGCTCATGCTTATGGAAGGAAAAAATCAAGTTTTAAAGAAAATTTAATTTGAATTTATTGGAAAATATTTGCACATTCAATTTCCAATTTTTCCTTGTTTTTTCTTCCAATCTCTTCTATAAATTGCCAGCAATACACACAAGCCTAAGGACGGAACCCTAACCTAAAAAAGAACCCAAACTCTTGCCAAATTTTCCAAGAGTCTTTGAAATTCTAATTTCAATTTCCAGCAGGTTTCAGCCTCCAAACATCATTCCATCGTACTCGGTAGTTTGAGTAAGAATGCATCATTGCCTTTGTTTAAATCGTCGAATCGATGCATATACATACATACATATTCAAACTTTGTGATTTTTGCATTTTATTATCTCGCTTGTTTTAATTGATTCTAACGATTCTAATGTGTTCATGGTCCATATAGATGATCCGGGCCATCGCCGAGCGAACGTCCAAAACTCATGATGCCATGTTTGGGTTTTAGAACTGGCTTGACCAATAGAGAGACCACCATTGAACTGCACCCGATTTGGGGGTAGCTTTAATCCTCGTCAATTTGTGTATTTTGCGTGATCGAGAATCGGCCATCGAGAAGACGGACGAGCCCTAGCTCCGGCTGGCCGACCAGATTGACCGGCGAGCTGCATGCGCGAGAAGACGCGTCTGATTCGTCCATTTAAAATAACGGCCCTCGCACACTGGTTTGAATTCAAAGTTTTCGCCGTCATCACTTATGTTGATTTGTTTCAACTTTTCAAACATGTATGCACACATGGCGAAGGGTCAACAGATTGGTTTTATATGTGAAAGGATGTTCCAGATTCGATTCTCGGTTCGATAATCCCTTTTACACTTTTCCAAAACTCTATTTTCTTATGTTTTCATATTATTTAATATTTGCATGTTATTTTAATTGTTTTCATATTTTTTATTCTGCATTAAAAAATTACCAAAAACATTTTTTCTTTTACATTATTTTCATAAAAACCTTTATTTAATTTAATAAATTTAAAAATATAATTTTTGCATGCATATTTATTTTATTTTTATTTTTGCATTTAAATCATTATAAATTGCATTTTAATTATTAAATCTTTTCCAAAAAATCCCAAAAAATTATTTTAACTTATTTATCTTATTTCTAGAATATATTAATTTTCTCATATTAAAATTTGCATTTTTCTAACATTTTTCCTCTTATTCGATTTCATCATATTTTCCGAATTTCTTATTCTTTCATGTGTCATTCGCTTTGGACGTTTTCTTTATCATTTTCTTTTTCCAATTATGTAACTCGCCATGGGATGTAATAGTTTAAATTAGGCTTTTATTTTCCGAAGTTTAAATTATGTATCGCCCCAAAGCCATGTAATAGCGTAGACATTTACCTTCCGCACTTTACATTCCGTGATTTTACTTTCCGCACCCTTATCAATTGCTAGTAACTAGGCGGTATGGCAAGATAACAATTGGACATAGCTCACACTAATCTTCAAGATAAAATATCTGAATTTGACACACACTTTTCACACACGCACCTTGGTATTCTCTCTCGATGCCTTCGATTCAAAATGGTCATGTCCTCGAACGTAGAGGTATTCTAGCACCGTTGCCTTTCAAACAAATCATCATAGTCCCTTCGATACAAAGATCATAAGACCCATGTCGCCTCCCAGTACATGATCTTGACCCGATTGTCGCCTACTAAAAATGATGATAGTCCCTTCGAATGTGCTAGGATACTTCCTACAAGTTGCTTTCAATGACCATCCGATGTCCCTTCAATGTCCCGCTTACATCCAACGAATGGAGCTACCTACTAACTAATGGTATGGCTAATATTCTAAAGGAAGGTAGAAGAACAACAAAACGACCAATTCTGAGTGGGTAAATAAGTCTCTTAGTTGCTTGCTCTATCAAATGCTTTTCACACTACATACTTTTTCAAAGTTCAAATATTCTTTCAAAAACAAAACATTTCCGAACACTTTGTATACACTCCTACATGAGTCATTACAAAGTCAAAGTGAAATGCCTTTTCAAAACATTTTTGTCAAACACACAGAAAGCAAATTTTAAAAGGTTATCTAAGAGCAACTAAGAGCCCGTAGAATAAACTGCGGATGGAAAGGGGTGCTAATACCTTCCCTTTTCATAACCATTCTCCGAACTCGAATCTAACGAAGGTCTTTTTCATTTTTACCTTCCTTAATTGGATAAAATAAAATTGGTGGCGACTCTTGCTATCCGCACATTTGGATACAAAATCCTACAAAGTCGGCTTCACCATCACGTAATCAAGCGACTACTGGGAAACACCCAAAAGAGAGAATTGCCTTAGGGATTTCTAGATAACCTTTATTTTTGTTTGACTTGTATGCTTTATTTTTAAGGGTTGCTTGGGTATTATATTGTGGGATCCACACCCGGATCCTTCCTTTTAGGTAAGTGAAGATCATCGCCATCAAGCGACGATAACCACGCGGTCAACATGACTACGCAAGCGTGACACTTTGGTTGCCCCGATACTCTTCATTCCCAAGTTGAAGAAAGTATTTGGCTTCTCGCGTGGTGTCAAGCGCCTAACTAAACTTTTAGAACCTTAATTGACCCATCTTGGCCATTAGAAGGTAGTGAGATGGCCTTTGTGTAGACCGAGGTTGGTTGACACCGATGCTACGCTATTGAGATCGACTTTGGGACATTTTCGATCGACCACTGTCAGATTGAAATAAGTGCCTACGAGAAAGATCTATGATATGAGATTCCTAGAACCCTTACATTATTATAGGACAGATGAACCAACTCAAACTTTTGGTAGGGTAATCACCTATACCTCTTGCAAGCCTTAACCCTAGGCTCATTGTGTGAATTGTTTGGTGTGCTAAACATGACATCATGACATCATTCGCATTGCATCTCATTTCTAACTATTTCAAGGACCTAGGGATTTATCTTTGCTCGCTTTTGTAGGATTATGGCTTCTAGAAAGACTATCCGAATCAACTTCATGGGTATCCCTTCTCAACTCAAAGAATTGGTTTCAAAATTCCCACCATGCTCATTCATCAAAAGACATGGTTATCCGCTTGATTTGGTTATCTCCGCTTTGAAGAAGATATGATGCATGTCCTATTCCGCTTCTTTGATCCAAACACCATTGCTTTACATTCCTGCATTATCATTGGTTCTACCTTGAAGAGTTCTGTTACTTGGGGTACCTATTCTTGACCAAATGCCATTCACAGGTCTAGAAAAGGTTCCAAATCTAAGACATTGCATCCGCTTGCACCTTAAGCGCTCGTGATATTGAAGCCAATGGGAAACTAGAAGTGGAAAGGGTTTACTTTCCAAGTTCTTAATCAAGAAGGCCCGAGAATTCCTCAGGTTATGAGTTTTCATGCATTCGGACATTGTGGCCTTGCTAATTTATGGTTTGGTTCTATTTCCTAACTCGGATCAATTCATAGATGTCAATGCCATCAAGTTGTTTCACCCAATCCTCGTGCCTACTTTACTTGGAGACATCCTACATTCTCTCCACACTGCATTACTAAGCGACAAGGAACTCTCATGTGTTGGTCCGTTATCAAGGTGGTTTATTTCGCACCTTCCTCCGCCGCTTTTGAAGAATGAACAAAGGTTGAGATGGTCTCAAAGGTTGATGTCACTTTCTCATTCGGATATCCGCTGGAGCCTTTTCTCAAAAGGACTTCACATTCATCGAGCGTTGTGGAGAGTTCCCAATGTACCACTACTTGGTATAAGGGAGGTATTACTTACAACCCTTCTTTAGCTCTACGCCGTTTGGTTTTGCTCAAGAGATGGTCCACATGATATGCTTCTCCAAGATATTGTGTTCGACTCACAATCACGATCTCCGAATCACCGATTTAAGGTTTATACATGTCGGGCATGGTAAAGAAGATCGATACCAAGACTTGGGGCACCAACTCCATTCCTGGGAACCTTACCTCAAATGGGTGCGAGCTCGAGCTCAAAACCTCATGATGCCATTCACTGTTCTACCAAGAATTATGGAACCTGCTAAGTTATAGTGACGCATCTTACTTCTCCATCCCGACATGCCTATCGATTTTGAAGACTTGAAGAGATCCCGATTCAACTCAAAGAAGAAAGGGATACTTTGAAGCTAAGGTTACGCAAGTGAGAAGAAAGTTCTAGAGTCAAGCTACTTCATGAGGAGCGAAACATCAACGCTACATCGGCACCAGAGGAAGCGCCCATGGGAGACTTAGAGCTTTAGGATGTTTATGTTTTTATTGTTTTGAACTATCTCTTATACTTAAAAAGAAAAAAAAAAAGAATAATGAGAAGTACTAATAAATGTTTGCTCATTGCTTGTTTAAACAAATTTAAATCTCTTAGGTCCTTGAAAACATTGCATTGCATTCGATAAACATTGCATATCATAGCATAACATTGCACATGTGTACATTGAGATTGGTTTCTCATTTGCTCGCTATTTATTTTAGCGTAAATGGCTCGAATGACTGTCAAAGATCTCCAAGCTCGAATGCTTAGTTTCAGCAGATGTTCACCAACTTGGTCCAAGGCCAAGAAGATCCAAGAAGCTCATCAACAAGAAGAAGAAGGTTTGGTCCTCAACATGGGTAGACGCTTCAAAGGGGTCCTAAGGTGGTCACCGATTGAGCTCTTTGAAGGAAGTGTCCATACCGAGGGAGTACCAAGTGATGAAGGTGAGCCAAAGAAAGGAGGAGAGGATCACTCCGACTATAGCCAACACTGATGAAGATGACAAGTACAAACAACTCGAAGACCGTCGAATGTGGAAAACTCAAGATGTCCGGCCGAACTTTGATGATCTAAGTCTTGTCCCGTGTGTTGTGATTCCTCCCAAGTTCAAAGTTCTGCTTTTTAAGTATGATGGCATGTCTTGCCCTAAGCTGCATTTGAAGTCCTATGTCCAAGATCAATCCCCACACCGATGATGAAAGTCAGGATGCACTATTTTCAAGAGAGTTTGTCCGAACCCATTGGAATGGTACTATCACTAGAGAAATGATCGTATCCGTATTGAGTGATTTGGTGATGCTTTCGCGATGCGATGAAAGTACAATGTGAATTGACACCCACTCGCATGCAACTACAAAGCATGTCTATGGTCGTGATTTGAAGTTCAAGGAGTATGCTCGTAGTGGAGAGATCTAGCGAAGAGTTCACCACCCTTGTCCAATAGGGAGTTGGTTGATATGTTTATGGGAACACCGACAGCCCATTCTTCAATCATCTGATTGAAATTCTTCATCCCGGATTCACCGAAATATTGATCAGCGCGATTGAAGTCGGTATCAAGAGTAAGATTCATGTAGAGACATCTTCAAATGTCTGCAAGAGATCTTTTGGTGTTAAAGAAGTTAATGCCGTGTATGGTCGAAAAGCCGAGCCAAGACCGACCTGTTTCAATTCAAGGCGCAGTGATTCCAATCCTACATCAAGACAACTCTCGAGACAACGCACAGAACTAACGCGCCACGAAGATGCTTCGAAGATCAACATGCCATTGTCGCAAGCCTTGCAACACATGTTGAAAGCGAGTTGATTACCTTGAGGATCCTCCTCGAATGTCAACACTTCCTCCAAGTACAATCCTAATGTAAAGTGCTACCATTCCAACAGCCCAGTACCTATTAATCGACAATTGTGGCTCAAGAACAAGATTCAAGATATGATTAGCAAGCATTGAATTTGATCCTCCCGCTGAGACCAATGTGATCAACGCTCCTATGCCTAACCATGACAAGAGTTCCAATGTTGTTGGTGACGATACTTATGTTTTCAACATAGATGACTGACCATTCCTCCGATGATCATTAAGAAGAATTTGTTACAAGCCTGTCAATCCAGATGTCCAGAGAATTGTCGCTGTGCCCGCCTCATACCGATGGTTGTGCTTGGTTGAAAAGACGGTTCGCATGATGGATAACCGTGAGATACTATTTCGAAACCACCGTGCGTAGCCGTGAAGAAATGTCTAAGTTGAAGATCGACAATGCGAACGAAACCTGCATCATCTGTGTGGATACCTTGGGGCAGCTAAGTGGAAAGTATGATTACATGGTGAAGTACACCGTCTCGAGTTACAAGATTCCTATTGAAGATGTTAAAGCGACCGGATGGGGTGACGATTTCCCGTAAGACTATGCCGATGTTAACACTATAAGAATTTCCTCATTGATCCCGTGCCTGAGTGGCACCTCTCATTATCACTTCTCCAAGACCGTGCATATTCCTCCTGACAAGGCTATCCTTGGAATTATGGAGTCGATGTTTACTATCATGGCGTCAAGCAAGATCCTCTCGACCATTGAAGATCTTACCATTGAAGTTTCTATTCGACATCGACAACATCCCGGATCCAAGTAGGTGACCAACCGGCGGTATTCTCTCCGCAGATCTCCTCCAAAAGACATCATGACTCCACCGCATTCCAACCTACTCAATCAATATCCCCTGTAGGGAAAGAACCTGACTCATCCTCGCTCAAATCAAGTACCAAAGGAAGTTATCAAAACACCTCCAAACAAGAAATGGAGGAAATTTCAAGATCATCAAGAAGAGTGATTACAATGTTGTGGAATGAGTAGATGTGACCGGCCCAAGATCTCCATGCTTGCTCGCTCTTATGCTCCGAGGCTCATGCTAATGCCTTGGTGAAGTTTCAAGAATGCTCTGTGTCACAGACACTACCACCGACCAATTCAAGTTTGTATTGCTACTGGCCGCCAACAACGGCCTAGGCTTCTCTCGACCGATTTGATCACGAAAGAAACACAACAAACCTTGCACATCTCTCTGAATGCAAGGGCATTACCTTTCATGTTTTGTTGATACCGTTCCTGCTCAATATCTTACCAAGACCGCTTTTGATCGGCTTGATGTCGGGGTGGTTCGAGACCAGATACATTATTGAGGGCTTTGATGGTTCTAAGCGCACAAGATTGGAGAGCTCACTGCTAAAGTCGGTTCCCAGACTTTTGATTCCACTTTTTGTCATGGACATCCGTCCACTTTATTCTTGCCTACTGGACGCCTCGATACATGGGCAAGGGCCAGCATTTCACCGCATCAAGTCAAGTACCAAAGTGAGGGAAGGTTCACAAGATGTGGTGAAGAAGAGTATATGGTCACTATCTCCAGCCATTCCGATACCTGAGATGGAAGGAGAATTCTTCGAGACCGCTGCTTTGAAACGATTCAGTAGTCATGACTCTCCTCTGCTCGCCTCGAGGACGTTAAGACTCGGCTTAGGATGGCCTCACTGAAAGATGCTCAAGTCACATTGAACAAGGAGGTAGCACTCGTCAGTCGCTCCCTCGATCTTCCTTTCAACCGACAAGGCGGTTTAGGCTTCACCATCAAGGGTCAAGATGATACGCCGCGAACGCGTGCCGCCAACTTCCTTTCCCAGCATCGGGCCAGTGGAATCCATGCTATAGAAGACGACGAACGGCCGACATCGCAAGTGGATCTTCCCAACTCTGATCATGGGCTCAAGAATTGGAAGATCAAGACGCTATACCAATCTCCTTTAGCCGTAAGTAATTGCTTTTGTTTTGTTTTGCTTTTCGATTTCTTTATGTTTCGAACAATAAACTTTGAAAGTCGTGCCTTGCCCGGGCCATGGCTCGCTTTTATAGGGTTTTATCCGTCGTTTGCGATTTTCATTCAATAAATTCGTTGGACTTTTGCATTCAATTGTGTTTTCTTTCTTTTACTTTATCACCCCT
>CM038796.1:126204194-126274585 GCA_021764765.1 Vicia sativa
TTTTGGTATTCTACCTGTGTTTGCTCTGTCATGAGAGTGAGCAAGAGTCGGTGTCTAACCTTTCTTGCTTCGGTTATTTGAGTATCCATACTGTGTGTGGTAATTCATGTAATCGCTCTCTTGAAGAATTACACCCGCCTTTCAAGGATATTGTATTCTTGCATATTTGCAAACTTTCAAAGTCCTGAATGTAGCAAAGAATCCTTGCTAGAGTCTCTTTTGGTTGGCTTTTCCTCTGTGAATTGCCTTCAGATCACGATTTTACCATTCCATATATCTTCTCCCAAAGGAGTCTCGCTCCAATGGTCTCCTTCCTGTGTGTGTGTCTAATATCTTTACTCGACATATACTCCCGTCTGCTCTCATTTTGATCCGCTAAGCAACTTATTAAAGTATGCGCTGCTCCAAAGATCTATGAGTCCTCACCTTTCGATCGCTGAAGCAACTTATTGAAGTATGCTGCTCCAAAGGTCCGTCTGTTTCATTTTGATCTCGCCAAGTCGCTTATTCAAGCGCCGAGCTAAAGATCTACGAGTCCCTCTTCCTTGATCCGCTGTGCCGCTTATTCAAATGTATTCGTATAAAGATCTATGATTGAGTTCGTCTTCTTCTCCTTTGACTAAAACGCTTCTCCGGTAACCTTACCGATGCCAAGAACTCATCAGATGTCTTCAGCTCGATCACCGATCGATGTCTCCAGAACCTTACCGTAGCAACTTTGCTAATTTTGTTTCACCCGATCACCGATCGATGTTCTGATGAACCCACCGCTAGCAACTTTGCTAATTTTGTTTCCTCGATCACCGATCGATGTCCTCCTAACCCTACCGTTGTAGCAATTTTGCTAATTTTCTTTTCCAATCACCGATCGATCTCTAAGAACTCACCGACGTTATGGATCTTACTACCCTTTGGTTTCTATGACCTCATCGACGATAATGACCTCACTATGGCTTTCTTTCCAATCACCTGATTGTGATCCCCTGTGAACCTTACCGATGTCGCCACTTTGATATCATTTCAACCGAAGTTAGTAAATTTTCCATAATTTCGCCCAAATACTTGTTTCCGTGACTCCATCGATGAGAATGACTTCACTCATATTTCTTTCCAATCACCCGATCAGGTTCCCCCGTAACCTTACCGACGTCGGCCATTTTGATATTATTTTCATTCTAATCGCCTGACACCTCAGAATCCGAAGAACTACATCAAGTCGAGCTTTTTTACCAAGAATTATTTTTCAAAACTCACACCCAAAGAACCTTTGGCCAAGTCGCCATTGTAAATATTCATCATTCCTCTCCTTGAGGAAATCTTTGGGAATATCATACCATTATCCGCCAAAGCTTTATAGTGAGGCTTCCAAAACATAAAAACAACAAAAATATTTCTACTTGTTCTTCGGAGAATTTTAGGGTTCTTTTAGTATTTAATCTTTTCACCTTGAAGTTCAAAAGGTCAAGCCAATTACCTCTCTGTTTAAGACATTAAATAGGGCAATCACAACCCCAAAATTTGCCCTCCTATCTCGACATTTTATCTCGCTTAGGCTTCACATTCATCTCGCATGCCGTTAGGTCATTAACATTAAACATGCATTCATCCATTGCATCATTTGTCAATTTAAATTGACCAAAAGTTAGTTAAATCGATATTTGCATCGCTTTATAGTTATAAATAACCCGATATTTCACTTCATTCATTTTATCTCCTTACCCGCTTATCGTGTCATTTTAAGTTGATTATATGTCATGATATCAATATTTCGATTTTACAAATGTATCGTTAAAAGCGACATTCGACATCGGTAAGGAAAATTAGTGGGAAAATATTTCAAACTTTCGCCTAACTCATCGCTTTATGAATCTACGTGTCGCAGTAGATCATGAAAAATGTGACTTTAATTTTTCGATACATTTCAAGTTTTGTTTTTAACCGTAAGTGTTTAAAATCGGTATTCTTCATTATCGTTTTATTTCAATTTTAATTATTTTGATAATTTTCTTTAATGTATGAAACCCGTAGTTTATTTTAATGTGCCCATTTAATTTTTTCGGATAATTTATTGTCCGAACTTTTACCATTTTTAATAATTTTAAATGTTCAATTTTTATCCCCGAAAATCAAAACAAAAATATGTTTGAGTAGATTATGTTTTAATCCATTGGGCTTTATAGCCCATTTTATGATAAAGGGCAATTTTGACATTTTTAAAATTTATCTAAACCTAATTTTTTACTATATATTGAGAGCTTGTTTACTGTTGCAAAGGGGGGGAACAAACAACAACAGAAAAGGAGGCGGATTTGTTATGTTTAGAAAAAATAAACTATTTTCCTCCATCCTCTCTCACACGCCGAAACTTCCTCTGTTCCCACCTTCAACCTTCTAAATCAACCAACCTTCCATCACACCATACATCATCATACCACCATCTTCTACATTTTCCACCTCAATACACATCTCAATCTCTATTTCTCACCCAGCCGCTCCAATCCTCACCGAAACAACACCCTCCACTCCGGAACCCTCCGCTTTCATCTTCCTCTTCACCGCTGCCTCTTCTCCGCCACCCTCATTCTTTCATCCATTCTTCAACTCAACCTCCCTCTTCGTTATCTCTCTCACCGCAACATCATGCCACCATGTCACTCCGACTCTAACCCCTTCTTCCTAACCATCTACGTCAATAACATTATCTTATCTCACCGCCCAAACATCCATCATCGCTGCTATCCCCACATCTCGCCGTAACTCCATTCTCAACCCTCACCGTTTCTTCTTTCCTTCACTCCCTTCTGAACCTCGTCTCTTCCGTCACTCTTCTGCGACGACGAAGATCTATCGTCGTTCCCTCCATCTTCAAACCCATATCCTCTACCTTCATACTACCCGCCGCCTCTCATCAAGCTTCATTTTCTCAACAAAGCCAACATACTGTTTCTACTTCTCCACACCGTAACCCCTGTTAACAACCCTGCTACCTCCTTGTCGTTCCCATCCGTCACTTACTTCCTCACTACCTTATTCATACCCACTGCACAGAAGTTGTTGTTGAGAAAGATGATGATACTTTCAACCCAGTATCAGATGCAGAAAATATTGAGTTGTACCTAAGCTCTCAAGTGTTTCCTAATTTCAGCATTTGAGTTTCGTTCGAAGGGTTCACGTTTATAGCGGCATAAGCACCTTCGACGCTTTCAACAAGACCGTCCACGTACCAAAGATCACTTTACCCTAACTCACAACCGTCAACCCTGCAACACCTTTCATCGCCCCTCATCACACCAACCTCCTCGCATACGACTCAACCTCGCTCTTCCAACATCCTTTCGCTCAGGATCCATTCCACGTAGGAACAAACACTGCGCCTTCAGTCATCTTCATATCTCGCCACCGAACAACTCTTTCAACCGCCAAAGCTTTCAACGTTAGCATCACGTCACGATTCTGCTCTCCCCTGCTCACACCTTCATACGCAACATCGCGTGAACCGCTTAAGCTCGCCATGTACACGCCCGCTCAAGGCCCAAGGACAATCTTGAGTTTCAATGATTATTTGACGAGAGTTTGAGAAGGATGGCAAAAGAAAAGTGTGATTTCTTCGTAGTTTAAGCGGATACCAACAGCATTCCATCAACATCGCAGCCTTCAACTCGGATTTCAAAACGGTAAGCCCCGGTTTCACTTTGTTGGAGTTATTCAAGCCAAACGTGCTGCTATTTACTCGATAACCCATGATAAAATCGAATAGGAATAGTTTTACGGTGTATGTTTGTTGTTCGAGTTTTGCTTTGTTGACAAATATACTATGGTGAAAGGTTTCTGTGTTGGATATAAATCTGCTATGTTCAAAAATCTGAGGTTGTGTTTAATGCGTTTTGTTGATTGTTAGAGTCAAGATGTTCGTAATGTTGAATATTTGATTTACTCTTGAAATTTGAATCGCACTTGTTTCATTTATCGATGCTCTTGTGTCGTAAGATCTCGGATGTATTTGTCATCTTAAGTTTGCTTTCCCTTCATAAGACAAGTCTTTTAATTATGTTCTTCATGTTGTAAAACAGTGTGATAGTGATAAGATTGTGATATTGGCAGTGATTTGTTCATATTGAAATTAAGTGTGAAGGTTAATAATAACTTAACTTTAGTTATTTGAATGTTACAACCATGTTTGGATTTAGTCATTGGATGGAAATTGATAACATAATTGTTGGTCTAGTTTAGAAATTAATAGACATTTGTTGACTATAGAATGAATGGGTTTTCAACCTTATATGAATGAATGAGGATGTTGAGGAGATTCTTGGTCTTAATCAAGAGTTGAGTTTAATTGTATCATGCTTGTTTGATCCAATTTGAAGAAGTTGGTGTTGTATGGATATAATTTGAGTTTGATTTTGAAAAGTAATTCAGTTTGCTTTATTTCGTGATTCCATTTGTGTCAAACACGTTGATATTTGCATTCTTGTGAGCATTTTCACTTACGTGGCTGCTGCCCGGATTCATTGTGTTTGCTTGATTCATTTTGAAATAATGTTGATGATGCTTTTGTTTCTTGTGCTTTAAATCGGTTTATAGATAGTATCGTGGTTGCCATTGATTTTTGAACTTATTTTGAAAAGAATTCAATGTGCTGCTTTAAATTTGTACATGGCTGCCCGGTTTGGTAAATGTTTGAATATATACAAGTTGGTTGACTATTCGCGGGTTGATTAAGTTTGTCTTAACACTTGTTTGCGTTTGTCTTTGGAGTTTATACGGTTTTGATCGATATTTTGAGGTTTCTTAAGACGATTTAGTTGCTGCCCGGATTTGGTTTAAGAGGTTTAGCGGTTCTATTTTGAACCCTTTTCTCCTTTTACAAACTTGAATTTCATCTTCTTTTATTTATGGTTGAAAACTGTATACTTTAGTCCACTTGATCTCAGGTGTTTTACATAATGGTAACATGCTGATTTTTGTATTTCGCTCAAAGATTCATTTATTGCTTGGATATCACTCATTTGTTCACTTGCATCATACATGTTTCATTTCGATTCTTGTTATTACTTGTTTATGCATGTATAGTGATTTTAATGGTGAATCTTGCCTACTAACACTTGTTCTAATTATTTATTGCCATTTCATTTGATTTTATTCCACACTGCTACTAACATGTTTGTTATTTGTGAAGGAATTCAAGAATTGTCCAAGAACATATTTTCTATTAGGCATCTACATATATATTTTAAATTGTTATTATAGTTCTATTACTATTTTGATATGATATTTAATAATGTATTTAGTATTTTATTTCTTATATTTAGTATGTAAATATACATATTATTTTTATTTTTATTTTTATAACTTTATTCATATCCATTTGTAAATAAATTCAATTACATTTTAATTATTATTCTTATGTTGCAATTAATCAAATTTAATTCAACCTTCGAATGAATTTGAAACACATACTTAAGCATTGCAACATTTTCCAGATAGTTTTTTGTTGTTTTATCTTTGAGTGATGTAGGAGCCTCTATTTGGTATTCATCCAATACATCAAAGTTTCCTATCCGACCTTGAAGTACCACCAAGCTCAATTCTTTTCAACGCATAAAAGCTATTTATTTATTATTGAACTAATTCGATTTGGTTGTAATAGTTTAGGATTTATTTTTGTGTGTTCTAATCGTTAATCACGCTTATCATATTAGAACACATAGCCTCCTCTGCTCCTATCATCAAGCAGGTAAACATACACAATGCACACTGCACATTCATAGTTTGGTCCCCGGGCTTTTCTATACGATAACTATTCGATCGATTGTTCCAACGGTCGCTTAGAATACTCAGTGTCACGCTTGGTCCCACTTTTAGGAGCATACATAAAGCCACCTTGTATGGGCTCGCTTGTTTTCCCAAAACACTCTTCAAGCTCAATTCCCTAAAACACTTTCAAGTCAAAAAACATAGTGTTATGGTACTTAATTAAATTGTTAGAGGTTCGCTCAACGATTTAATTAAAATGTAAAGTATTCAATAATAGAGGCAAACCCAATGACTTGAATACTTTATTCATACACTTGGAACATTTAAAACACTTTCATATTAAATTAATTAATTGAATTTGTTTTCAAAAATCAATTTTTCTACAAAAAAAAAAACATATGGTATTTAATTAAATTGTTAGAGGTTCGCCTTATGATTTAATTAAAATGTAAAGTATTTGGGCCATTGTAAACCCAATGACTTAAATACTTTATTCTATAACACTTAATAAAAGTGAACTTTGTTTCACCCTACCTTTCATAATAAAGATTTTGGATGAGAGAAGATCGGTTGACCTCAATCACCAATCTCGGTATTGAATCACAGAGGATAACCCAACGTTTGATACTTGTCATCTATAATTAAAATCAATCCAACCCATTCAAATTCCTTTTTCGGCCATATGTCATCAAAAACATTTACCAAAATCAATACAACCAATTCAAACATTTTCAACAAGAACTACGGAGTTTTGACTTTCCCATTGCACGAGGGAATACGAGGCATCGTTTCTCGAAACCGTGTCAAACTCAAAAATAATAATAAACAAATCTCGCTTTTTTTCTTCTTATTTTTGATCATTAATTACAAGATAGCATTTTTACTTTAAACACACGAACATGCACGAACTAAATGGGTCTCATCGAGTACGATGGACGTGAAGAGGTGCTAATACCTTCCTCTCATGCATCCCGATTCCTAATCCATCCTTTTTGGTCTTGAGACCGCCTTATCCAATTTTGTGGGTTTTATCTATATTTCCCGCTCTTTCTAGAACAAATAAAATTAGTATTTCATTTGTTTTTGAAAATTCATTTTAAATGATTTTTGAAAATCGAGTTGTCACCTAGTCCTTGGATAAAATAAAAGTTCTTTTGTTAATTTTTGAGTTAAGTCAATTCAATGGCTTATACTGCAGCTTTTGCCAGACCATTCACTTTCTTGGTTCACGTGATAAACCCACTAATGTTCCATATTTAGATCCTCCATATTTAGACAAAGGTCTCCTCAGGCGCCATAGTAAAGGATGTTCTGAAGCTACTCGTCAATCAAGACTCTTTTGATCTCTCAATCGTCATTACAAATAGTGATGACCATAGGATCATTATGATGTGAATTATTGCATAATCCTTCTCTAAAATGTGATCTTGCCTCATATTCAATGGTAGAGTCATAACATTTAGAACATGGTGAGTTTGTTCACGGAAGGACTAGAAATCCGCATTGGGCAAATCCTCACGAAATAATCTTAAGAGTATGGAGAAAAGATCGAACTTGACCCCTTTAGTTGGATCCTTACCCTTCTTGGATCCTAGGTTATCCGACTATTCACTCATTTGCAATTTGAATTTTCCCAATCCTCATGAGGAGTTTGTAAGTGCAATATCCTCTCCTCTTAGACGTTTTGAATGATGTCAAAGTAGGTAATATAGTATTTGTATATTAGATAAATATCATTATATGTATAAGTTGCATTCTCATCTTAGGACACTTGTGGATCAAATAAAAATAATTTTAAATGTTAAATATCTCAAAATGTCCATTTTTTGAAAAATCATGTTTTGAGTCGCATCCGTGATATGGAGTCAACTCTCTCGAATATTCTTTGAAAATAAATTATCGGGTCAGCATGAGTCAATACATAAGGTCACTAGAGTTGATACACACAATTGAAAGAGTCGACCGACTTATGGCTTGACTCCACCGAAAGCAATTTAAAAATTCATTCTCTGTCCAAATGAGTTGACTTCACACATTTGGGGTCATTATATAACATGAAGGAGTCAACTCCAACAGTGTGTATCGACCAACTAAAGTTGCTTTTACAAAATTCTCTATTTCCAAAGGAGTTCACTCTAGATCTGTATGGGCCGACTCCCTGCCTTTGGAGTTGACTCTCTCTTCAGATATGGCTCCTACTAATCTAAATGTCAAATTTGGTAATTTTGTAACCAATTTTTTATGTCTCTCTCTCTCTCTCACACACACACACACACACACACACGCACACACACACACACAACATATATATTATTCATTCAACGTTTCTAAAACACGAAACCACAATTATATGAAGCATTGCTCATAATCTTCATCCTCTTTATGCATACACAACAAATTACATATAACCATTCTATGTTGGGTGCCAACTAGAGATAGCATGATAATGTCTAATTATGATTCATTGTAATCGATTGGGTAGAGAATTAATGGGGTTTCAAATAAGAAAATCAAGATGGAGATTTACTTCAAGATCATTGGTGATTTGAAGGTTTTGGACAAGAGTGTATAATTTAGATTTAGCTTAGGAAAGCTTCAAGAACGGTGGGTTTGGTTGAATGAGTAATGGTACGGGGATCACTCGGTAAATCTTGAGTCACAATACATTCGTAGTTTGGATTCATCCAATGAATTCTTTGAAGAATATGGATTCTTACAAAGGAGTAACGGTAGATGCAGGATCAAATTGAAATATTTGGTTCACGATCAAACTCAAGATCAGGAAAAGAAGAAGATATGATCAACAACTTAGGGTTTGGATTATTGGATTGCTACTTTTCTCTTGTCAACATTTTGCAAAGGATAATTTTCATTATTCAACCTAATTCCAAGTGGAATTGGGGAAGACATACCCATAAGGATATCGATACTGAATCGCCTAAACAAATACTTGTGTCGTTCTCTTACTCTCTTTTACATTTACTTTCAAATTGTGAAAACTTAATTTGCGTTGATACATTGAGATAAACTTGATGTTTAATATCACAAACTATTTTATTGAGTTGATTACAATTCATATGATTTTAATTGGATTTACATATCAACAAAACCATAGAAAAATATGCTTTGAATTGATTGTACACCAAGTATTTGAAAAATTACCTTAGTCATATTTTGTCACGTATTTCATTGGAAATTAATTGTTATAGTGTGGATTACTCAAGCGTTGTTTTTTGGGAAATATATTGGTTTTTTTTCTCATAATACATTAACTTGTTCTATCGGTTTAACCCATATCTAGTCTTTCTGATAACGCCATAATTCAAGCATTATTTTAAAAAAATAATTAAAAATTTTCATTTGGGATCTATTCAACCCACCTTCCTTCTAGATCGTATCATATCGTCTAACAAGTTGTATCAAGAACAATGGTTCATCTAGCGGTTCAAAATTACTTTTTAGATAATGGATTCAACCAAAAGAGGCGATAATGTACCTATTTTCAATGAAAAAAATATGGTTATTGGAAAGACTGTATGCTTATCCACCTAAATCATGTAGATATAAAAGTATGGAGCACACCTCAAAATGGTCCTTTTGAAATTACTATGATCAATTTGATCGATGTTGTGAAACCTAAACCGAAAGCACGTGGAACCGGATGATGAAAAATTGTGGTTGTATGGTTGGAAGGTAAGGAATATTCTCAAATTGTAAGATAACATTTATTATATAAAAACTTGTTCGGAAGATGTGATGTTGATCGTAATGGTATATCTTGTCCATCGTGTGATGGATCAATTGAGAAGTATATCTCATACATTTATATCTTTGAGTTTGTTTCAATAATTTAGTATAAGATTTTTTAGTGGTTAAATTAGTGATGGTTTTATCTAGTGATCATTTATTTATGTTTGACTTTTAATTTAAGGTCATTTTATTGTAGATTAATAAATAAGGATTTTTTGGTATTTTTAAAATAAGTTTTAAAAACTACTTTTAAATAGTAGAAGTTGTTTCAAACTTACGATTTACAAATTAAAATCATAACTTTGATATTTAATAATGCTCTATGTGAGAATCATAATTGATCGGTGAATAATAAATATAATCGTAATGTTGAGTTTGAGGATTACTTCCACGCCTAAATCATTGTAAGAGTAAGATAAAATGAATAGTTTTAAATTTGAATTACTAAAATAACTCATTCTCCTTATTATATAATTGGTTGGTTATAATAACTTTAATCTATTGGAATGAGATGAATGTATCTCTCTAATTGATCTAGAAATTGAAATTACTTGTATTTGTTTCGATGTGAAATCGTGGTTCATTCTGTTCTCTATACCGTAATTATTAGACTCTCTCACAAAACCATAATTATATTAAAGAAATTGACGTCAAAATTTCATATTTAAAAAATCTTTTTCTAAATTTATTTTTAATTTAAGTAATTTTTAAATATGTGTAAAATAAAATTTTATGGAAAATTATTTAAACTAATTATTTATTTGATTTTTAAGAAAAAATTGCAAAAATTTATAATTTTAGAAAAAGTTTTTAACATAAAGTTGACACATTATGAAGTAATCAGAAAAAGAAATTGACACATTCATAAGTGATCGGAAAGAACTTGACACATTCATAAGTGATCACAAAAACTTTTCAAATCCATTGACACGTTATCATATTGTACTCAATGCATGCATTTGTATTTATTGTATGAGTTAGACATTAGGATTTGTCATTGATTTACAGTATCAATATTTTTTTTAATAATAGATATAAATTAATATTATTATTACTAATTAAACTCTGAATCATCCATTTATATTTATTTGGCTCAACTAACACATATCACTCGAACTATTTTATATTATCTGTTCAATTTTTTACAATAATTTAATTTTAATATCTTTATTATATAATTAAATAAATATTATAAAACTGTTTTATTTTTTAATCTATAATATCAAAGTGACAACGGAAAATTATCCATATGCTCATAAAATCATGTCCAAATAAACAAAATCCAATATTTCATTATTGCATTCTATTATTGCGATGGACATCAAATTTTCTGTATTTATATATTGAAGTGTAGTTAGATCTTGAGACTCGTACACACTCACTGAGTTTCTACAACTTCACAGCTAAAATGGAGTTTACAAGTCTATCTAATTTAGCTCTTTTTGTGTAAGCTATTTTCTACTTTTCTTCATCACTTATGATTGTCTCAAATTTTGCATCAATATTTTATGTGACTTGAAAAGTTTATTTTGTTTTAGTCACAAATTACTTACTTTTTATTATATATAAGTTTATTAATTGTTAATCAACAAATTAATTTAAGTTTACTTATAATTTTTTATAGGACAAACAAAATGTGACATAATAGATAGAAAAAATAAATAAAAGTTAGAGTTCTATATGATACTGCTATTTAAACATGAATGTATATTTCAGGTTGCTCTTATGGAATTAATGCTTCAAAGTCGGAAGAAGAATCTTGAATTCTATTTGGCCAAACACTCCTATCCCTAAGACTATTACAGATTCAGTGTTATCAGGGTAAAAATTACTCTGATATTGATTATAAGCAAATAATAATAATAATTTTCACTACTAAAAAATATTTTAATGTAACTAATCTTCTAGATTTCATAAAACTCTATATACCATATAAAAAATATATATTATTTATAAAAATTCGTTGCATGAGAATAAAAGAGTAGTTGAATACAACTTATATTAATTAAAATATAATTTTAAATACACAAGATAAATAACAGGTAAAAGATTTTTCAAAACTAAAGATATTTTTTATTGTTTTTTATTATTCATCGTTTTTCTCAAAAAATGGAGCGTCAAGATGATTTTGAAAATTTTTTTGCTAAAAAACACTGGATATTTTTATTTAGGAGAGATCTCTCTATCTCTTAGGGTTGATACTTAAACAATGTTATTGTTTATAAAGATGACTTTTCAATTGTTGCCTAGATATATTTGTATTAAGATCAAGAGTTAGATTTACCTACTTAATTTTATCTAAGAAAGCTAATCAGCCACAACATCATAAACCTGCTATATTTATGGACTCATGATGACAATCATGAAACAATTTGATTAAACATGAAGAACTTATGGAATATTCAAACTATTCAAATTTCTGAAAGTACTCAAACAATCAAACTTTTAACAAAAAAAGATTTACTTCCTTTTAAAAATTATCATTATATCCATGTTGGTTTAATACAAATTATTGTTAAACTTTTGACTTTGCTAGGATTAAATGCTAGCATCACAGGATATATTAGATGGTGTAATAAAGATTTTAAACAATCTTTAGTGCTTTAATTGAGACAAGTTTGTGTCATGGACCAATTTATTTTGATATGTCTCTTCCAATATAAGCTTATCTATGTTTGATAAAATTTATTAGATTCTCTTCAATTAATCATTCATACCAATGGTTACAATTTCAAACCGGTAGTGAAATTATGGTTATATGTTACATGATTTATTACAAAGTTCTTACCACTTTAAACCTAAAGCTAAACAAATATCATTTTCTGAACTACTACTTTAGTCTAAACTAATTTGTTAACATCCATTGCAACTAATAGGTTGCTAAATGGGATAAAATTAATTTCCCACACCGGAATCTTCCTCGGCCATAACTGAACTTGTCCTTAATAAGGATGTTGATCAAATAATTCAGTCTAATGAAGGAGATTTAGAGATAAACTTTAGCTCTAAAAGAATGATTAGAATACTTATATCTATGCTTGGAAGACATTTTGTGAATTATATAAATGAGTTTTACTCTTCCTAGTCAATTAGCTGACCTTCAACTTCTCAATTAAGAGAAGAAGTAGATGAGAATATAAGACTTAGCGAAAACAAAATTCCCATGGCATATATCAAAATCAAATCCTCCTAAAGTAGAATCACCTACTCCCTCAGATATGGACTTCCCATTATAATGTTAAATTATTCTCCAGGTAGTAATCTAAGAAACCTTGTCAATGACGAGTTTCAGCATGAAAGATACACTCAATTTAGAAAATGGGTTTTTACAACTTTTTCTACTCCAGTGTTAGCAAGCTTTAAGGATGAGTACTATACTCGAATTTCTATGAACCAAGATTTCATTCCCTTTGTCAAATGGTTCATTAGTTACATTATAAGTAAACAAAAAGAAGAGTCGGTTTTCATAAAACAAGACCAACTTTTAGTCCTACAAAAATATTGGGAAAATATCAGAGGAGAAAAAATGGAATCTCCTTTTCCCCCAGAGAAAATCATAAGTTTGGGTCCTCATACTGAGGCTACACCTTATCTTCCCCTTCAGTTGTAAAGAGTTGAACAAAATCAAGTTATTCTTAAGAAGTTAAATTCCATAATTAAATTCAATAATTATACTAATGCCTACCTTGTTTGTTTAGGAGAACAATTTATTTCTCTGGAAAAATAAATCTTATCCATCAAAGACCTTTTAGACAAACAAATAGCTCGTCAAAAGATTATTCTTGACCTTATTAATAAGCCTAAATCTCAATAACAAGCTTCTACATCTAATATTTCAGATGTTCCTATAATTCAACCTCCTATTCCTATAGAAGGATTTAAAATGGAAACCAACGGTGATGAGTTTGTCCGTATTCTTAAGAAAAAGCTTAAGGATTTACATTTAACAGTTGTGTCTAATCGAGACTCTTCTAATGAAGAAGACATTAATTATTTATAAATATGTTTGCTGACTTAGACATTAGTAATCAAAATACTAGTGAGATAAGTCATGTTTATAACACTAAACCTTTAGAGAAATACTATTATAAGCGCCCATCTCCTCAAGATTTACTTTTTGAGGAACCTGAACCCTTCCAAAATTCGTATTCTAGAAAATTCATATATGAATAGAACATTGATGGATTAAATGACAAATAAATTCTTGATGCAATACATAGAATGATTATGTATTCTACTATTTGTAAAAAATGCGAAATTTCGAAAGAGATACTGCCTCCTTTATAACAACTAGATTTGTTGGTCAATTAAGAGGATGATGGGATCATTATCTCACTGAAAGTCGGAAAAAAGAAATTCTTAACCATAAGAAAATGGTGAATTCCAAAGCTCTTGGAATCAAGCAAGTGGATTTTCTACCACGGGTGAAGAAGATCGTTTATACATTGTGTCTCTCTATCCTTCAACATTTTCTTGGAACCAATATCCCTATTGGAGAAAAATATTCATACTCTACTTCAAAATCTAAGATGTCCTTCTCTTACACATTTTAGTTGGTACAAGGATACCTCTTTATCTAGAGTTTATGAATTAAACAACCCTAATTCTATCCACTAGAAAGCCAAATTTATTGATGGTTTACCTCCATTTCTTTTCAGAAGGTTAGACATTCTTTAAGAAATAAAATGATGGAATACATAATAATTATCCTGATCTTACTTATGCTCAAATTATTTTCACTTCTGTTAATGAAGGATTAACCTTGTGTAATGATATTAAGCTTAGAAATCAGCTTAAGAAACGAAAACTTTCTTAAAAAAACCAAATGGGTGAATTTTGCGACCAGTTCGCCTTCAATCTTGGAAGAACTTCTGAGAATAAAAAGAAAAAAGAAAAAAAAATCAGGAATAAAACTCATAAAAATAATAAGGATAATTATAAAAAATTCTTATAAGAAGAATAAGAAAAAGGGTCACTTCAATAAAAGTAGACCAAAAGAAAAGGCTTTTAATTATATAGGCAATAGAAAAGCTAAAATGCTTGATGTATCTTGCCACAAATATGGTAAAGATGGTCACTATTCAAATCAATGTTGGACCAAGAAAGCTCTCAACAAAATCGAGGATGAGCAATTACGCCTCAACTTGAAAGTTTGTTTACTTAAGTGTGACTCACAACCAATTCTTCTAATGAAGATATTGACATGATCTATGAATCATCATCAGATTATTCCTCGATAATTCAATAATAATTGTAAATGTAATCAATATATTTCGGAAGTACCATTGTAGACTTAAACGGTCTTAATGTTCTTACTACATAACAAGATGAAGCCATAAAGGCTATTGAGTCCATTCCATAATAATCTTAAGAGAAAATGCTTGAAGTTTTAATTCAAGATAATACTAAAAATAATCTCCTATTATTGAAGCCCTTACCAATTAAGTGAGGTTTTATCCGATTTTGAAGCTCCATCCGTGAAACTCATGTTTCCCTTATTGATTTAAATAGAAATTAATCTTTGAAATCGACATTGCTTAGATGAAGAAGGATAATCAAAATTATCTCAAAGGGTCTCCTTGCTTGAAACAGTTACCCTAAAGTTGAAGAAATAACTTCTACTAGCGCCTTTCTACTAATGATAGATTTCTAACTCTTATTGTGAGAGCAATTTCTCAAAAATGGTTTGTTAAAATAACTTTAGTTATTATTAGAACGTTTATTTAACAAATTAAAGCCTTATTGATAATAGTGTGGATCTTAATTGTCTTGGAAGGAATTGTTCCTACCAAGTATTATACCAAAACCACTCAAACCCTTGTCAAGGCTAGTGGTGACAAATTAACTGTTAATTATAAATTACCTAATACATGCGTTTGTAATCAAGATATTTGTTTACCTATCCATTTCATCTTGGTTAAAACATGACTCATAGAGTTATTTTTAGAACTCCTTTTTAAATAGCATTATGCATTTAATTAATGTTGACACTAAAGGTATTACCACCATAATTAATGGTAAAATAGCCACTTTTAATTTTATTACGACTCATATTAAGATGCTTAAGAGGTTTAAAGTATTATTTTAAATAAAGAAAAACAATTATGTTTTCTTAAAGAGAAGTTAGTTTATTAAATATTAATGAACAACTTAATAAAGATGAAATAAGAAGACAAATCAAATTGATTGATCAACAGTTTAAAGATGAAGTGTGCAATGATTTACCCAATAGTTTTTGGGATAGAAATAAACATGTTATTTTTTTAACTTATCTTGATGAATTTAATGAAAATCTGATTCCCACTAAGGCCAGACTAGCCCAGATGAATCATAAGTATTTAGACCTATGCAAAAAGGAGATAAATTCTCTTTTAGATAAATGTTTAATTAGAAAATCTAAATCTCGTTGGAGCTGAACTTCTTTTTATGTTAATAATGCTACTAAAAGAGAACTTGGAGTCCCTAGACTTGTTATCAATTATAAACCTCTTAATAAGGTGTTGAAATGGATTAGATATCCTATTCCTAGTAAAAAGGATTTATTAGATAGATTAAACACTGTTTTAATGTTTTCTAAATTCGATATGAAATTTGGCTATTGGCAAATTCGGATTAATGAATCTGATAAGTATTAAACAGTCTTCATTGTGCCTTTTGGACATTTCATGGAATGTTCTCCTTTGGGCTAAAGAATGCTCCTTTATGAATGATATTTTTATTCCTTATACGGAATTTATGATTGTTTACATTGATGATGTTTTAGTTATTTCTAAAACAATTAATAAACATATTAAACATTTAAAAATATTTAAGGGTTTAGTTAAACATAATGGAGTAGTTATATTCGCTCTAAGATGAAAATATTTCGACTAAAATTAGATTTTAGACCATGAAATTAATCAAGGAACTATTGTTCCTATTCAAAGAAGTATTGAATTTGCTTATAAGTTTTACGATATCATTATTGATAAGAAACAATTACAAAGGTTTCTTTGTAGTCTTAATTATATTATCGATTACTATAAGAATCTTGTCAATGATACCGGTATATTACATGTTAGGCTTAGAAAAAATCCTAGCCCTTGGATTGATAAACATTCTCAAGTAGTCAGAAGAAAAAAATAAGGTTAAATATTTGTCTTGCTTATCTCTAGCTAATCCCAAGTATTTTAAAATTGTTGAAACTGATGCTTCAGACTTAGGGTATGGAGGAATTCTTAAATAGGTTATACCTGAAACATCTAAAGAAGTTTTGGTTAGGTTTACCTCTGGAAATGGAATCCTACTCAGTCAAAATATTCGACTATCAAGAAAGAAATGCTTTCTAATATAAAATTTGTTTCAACATTTCAAGATGATTTACTTAATAAATTTTTTAAAATTACAAATTAATTGACTACCGCTAAATTTATTATTGAAAAGATGTTAAAAATCTTGTTGCAAAACAAATATTGGCTAGCTGACAATCTCAAATATCGATGTTTGAAATTGATATTAAACATATTAAAGGTGAAAATAGTTCACTTGCTGATTATCTCACCCGTGAATTTTTGCAGGGAAAAATGACACCCCCATCTAGGGGAGGAAGAGGTCGCGGTTATGGACGAGGCCTTGGAAGAGGCAGGAGTAACAATATGTTACCCCAAAGTGAATTAAATATTCCTCTAATAGGGGATTGAATTACATTCTTTAAAGGTAAAAATATGCAGCAGTTACCTACCTCAAAAAAGGAAGATTTACCTTCCTCTTCATCCTCTAAAAATATTATATCTTACAAAGAAATTACAGTCAATGACCCACCTCAAGAGCAAGTAACTGATTATTTTGAGAATTCAATTATAGAGAAAATTATGTATATTAATGATGAGGATCTAAAAATAAATCCAAATGATGGATGGGCTATCAAAACAAGATACCTCGAATCTAGAGTATATTGAGTCTTCATGGTAAATCAAGACCACATCTATAAATATTACTAGCGATTCTGAATCGGTAATGATCCATTGTCCTACGGGTCAAAACGAGTTAAATTGCAAAGCCAAGTAACATACGGTAACTCGTATATCCTCAAGGACTCTTGGTTTTACTAACTAAAACGGAATTGGGGTTTGGTTTGGTCGAAAATAAATGATTATCAAAGTGATTATGAAAATAAAAAGCTTGAAAAAGTGATTATGAAAATAAGTCAATCTACCGATTCGTTCCTACCAATCATCGATTATTAAAATCTCACTATCCTAAGCGGATTCCTTTCCGTTCGATTACAATATAATCAACAAGCGCAACAATATTATCGAATTATATTTTCCGTTTGCGAATTAAGCATTCGGTTAGCGATAAGCGGTTTAACGATTAAGCATCGATAAACACGCGAGATAAATTGAAAACATAAATCAATCGACCAAACAATATATATTATGAATATCAAATTAAGCAAAAGATAAACAAAGTATATAATTGAAGGAAAGGTTTTATTGCAAAACTTATAATAATCTCATAGTTTGAACACAATTGGTGGATCAACCAAAAGTGATTAGTTCTCCATGGCCATTCGACAAGCTTCAATCAAAATCGTGAATGGAATAATTCTGCTACAGTGGCGGCTGCTACCCTAAGGAAAAGAGTACAACCCGTTTTACAATCCAACTAGGTCAAACATACGACCCAGGCCCAAAACTAATTGACCCGAAACTTAACTAAAACTAGTGCTGCAACTTCAACTAATTTTATGGCCCTTCTGCAGTCCGATTCTGACTTCGACTCCAACATAAAATTGTAGCTCTTTTCTTAGCTTTCCGTCGATTATTAGAACGCCTCAATCGGACTTCTGGAACTCCAGTTATGATCATTTCCGTGCAGACTGCTAAAGCTGAAAATTAAATACGAAAATCAAATAACAATAAAAATAAATTAAAATATAAAAACATTATAAAATACAAAATAAGACAAGCAAACCATGAAATGTATAAGTACAACCGTAGAGTAATGTGCATCAAAATGCAGATCAAATCCACTTGAACTTTTGCTCCGAGCAAAATGAAAAACAAAACAAAAGCACAAATACATCAACGATTACTTATCCTAGGCTACAAATCTTCTTGGATAAGTTTGCATCAGCAGTACTAATCTTGCACATTAAGGACATCGTAAGAACACTAACCACAGATATGCACATAAGCCTCCTAAATACAAACCAATTTCAAATCATATTATTATACCATAGCCTAACTTACTCATCCTTTTGCTCTTTTCATTGCGCAATCACATTAAGCCCGTATCTCCACACACTTATAGCGGGCGACGGTTAGTGACTCGATCCTTTGCATAGGGTTCTAGTACTTACGTGGTATAACCCTTTGTTTACTCGGATAGTTGCAGGGATCGGACCGTAATCCTCACCAAGTTCGGCCTGAAACCTGAACCAACTAACAAAGAGTTTGAAAACCTTTTTTTAAGATTACACAACCGTTGGGTTAAGTGACCGGGTGAGGGTCACCAAACTTAGAAGGTGTATTCTCTTTTTCTTTTCTCTCTTTTTTTTCTTTTCGGAACATTCACTTATATTCATCGGTTTTCCTGCGTAAAGTGTGTGAGAGATGGTGCCGACTGCTGAAATAAACTACTCAAGAGCTGTCAAAGAATGAGAAATTAAGGTTAAAACATAATAACAAATTCAAATCAATTTCCATATGTAGGAGACCTACGGTATTAGAATGATACCGATCTTGTGAATTTTTCCCACGTCTCCGCAAACCCGACTCAAATCAGTCTATAGCCTAAAACTTTCAAGAAGATGCATTTATTATTTTTTTATTGGTTGAAATTAAAAATTAAAAAAAACTAACAAAAAAACAAATAAAACACGATTTCCTCCCCACACTTAAACTAAGCATTGCCTCAATGAAAGGACATTACTATAAATAGAGAGAAGGAAAGAAGGACTCCTGATCAAGTTGTGTAGGGTGCTTCAAAGCTCCTCTATCTTGACATTTTCAGCATCGAACTTTCATGGAATAACTTCAGCCGTTGCCGTTAACCTGGTTTTGTCAAGTGCACTTTTTATTTCTGCACCATGAGGAAAACATTAGTAACAACAAAGGGCCAATCCATTTGGATCGAAGTTTCCCACCATAAGCTTAAGCGGAGTTAAGCAAGAAAACTTGTTGGCCCGAAAATTCCTTCCTAGAAATCATTTTATCATGGAAGTGCTTAGTTTTCTTTATAAATCCTAGAGCTCTCATAAGCCTCTAATCTAAGCTCTTCCATTGTTGTAATTGGAGTTTTCTTTCAATACACCTTGTTGCATCTCAAATTACAACTTTTCATAAAAAGCACGGTGTTCTATCTCAACAGAAGATGACATGCCTTACCAAAACAAGTCGATAAGGAGACATCCCAATGGGTGTCTTGAAAATGTCCTTTGAGCCCAAAGTCGTCTTCTGCACGGCTCCAATCTTTCTGTTCGGTGCACCATTTTCTCTAAAACTGTTTGATCTCCTTTGAGATCTCGACTTGCCCATTAGTCATGGGTGATATGCGGTAGAGACTCATGCACAACTCCATACTTTCGGAGTAAAGCTTCCATGGTGCGGTTACAGAAATGAGTGCCTTGGTCACTTATGATGGCTCGCGGTATTCCAAACCTGCAAAAGATATTAGACCTGACAAAATCTGCAACAACTCGAGAATCATTAGTCCTAGTGGGGATAGCTTCCACCCACTTTGAAACATAATCAATAGCAAGTAAAATGTAAAGGAAACCAAATGATACGGAAAAGGACCCATGAAATCGATTCCCATACATCAAATACCTCACAGAAAAGCATCGGCTGCTGAGGCATTTCACTCTTGCTAGTGATGTTTGTACCTGCTATCTGGCACTCTTTACAAGTGCGGTAAGTCTCAAAAGCATCCTTAAAAATAGTTGGCCAATAGAAACCTGAATCAAGGACTTTTCTGACAGTCCTTTGAGGACAAGTGTCCGACTTGAGATGCATGAGAAAATTTCAAAATAGATTCAATCTCATTGTCGGGGACGCATCTCCTGATTACCTGATCACTACCAAACTTCCATAGATATGGGTCATCCCAAACATAATACTTGGCATCACTCTTGAGTTTGTGAACCTGTGCTCTCGATGCACCTGTAGGAAAAACACCAGCAACAAGAAAATTAACAATGTCAGCAAACCAAGGTGTAATCCCGTGCAAAAGAAACAACTGCTCATCGGAAAGTCATCACGAATAGGAAAAGGGTCTTCATCTCTTTCTATCCCGCAAGTGGTCACCACTAAGTTCTCGACTCCACTTTTGTCTTTAATCTCGACATTAAACTCCTGGAGCAACAACATCCACCGAATCAATCTCGGTTTGCATCCGGCTTCTTGACAAGTACTTTAAAGGCATGGTCATAAAACAACAACCTTGGAACCTAGCAAATAAGATCTGAATTTGTCAAGAGCAAAAACAATAGCTAGCGTTCTTTTTGGTGGTAGTGTAATTTGGTATGCGAATCTAAAGTCCTAGAAGCATAGTAAATAACATGGGCACCTTGTCAACTCTTTGTGCAAGGACAGCCCAATGACATAATTGAAGCATCACACATAAGCTCAAAAAGTGTCGGTCGGGGCTGAATGATGGGAGCGGAGGTCAATGCTTTCTTCAAGAAGTCAAAGCAGCTTGTTTGCATTTGTCATCAAAATCGAAAGTGAGCGTCATTCTTCAACAAGTTCGACAGCGGAAGAGCTATCTTCTTTGAAATCCTTGATGAAGCACTGTAAAACACATGACCAAGAAAAGAACGAATCGCGAATGCAAGAAGGGTAAAGCGATGTAGAAATCACATCAATCTTAGCGGTCAGAAATTCCTTTTTGAAATAATGTGACCAAGGACAATTCCGCTCAACCATAAAGTGACACTTTTCATAATTCAACACAAGGTTAGTCTCGATGCATCTTTCTAAAATCAAGCTTAAAGCTGTTCAAGCATGCATCAAAAGAAGAACCATAGACAATAAAGTCATCCATAAACACTTCCATGCAATTTTCAATAAAATTAGAGAAATACTCATCATGCATCGTTGGAAAGTGCGGGGAGCATTGCAAAGGCCAAAAGGCATCTTCCTGTAAGCAAATGTACGAATGGGCACGTGAAAGTGGTCTTTTTCTTGATCTTCGTGCAATATGAATCAGTAACACGAAAAACCATCAAGAAAACAATAATGTGATTTACCGACTAGCCGTTCAAGCATCGGTCAATGACGGCAGGAAAGTGATCCTTTCTAGTAGCCTGGTTCGGTCTCTGTAATCAATACAAACTCTCAATTTTTACGGACTCTAGTGGGAACAAGTTCATTCTTTTCATTTTTACCACTGTGAGTCAGTTTCTTAGGTACAACTCTGACCTTGGACTTACCCACTTCTTTCGAGAGATAGGATAAATAATACACCTTGCAAGAGTTTGGTTACCTCTTTCTTTACAACATCAAGAATCAAAGGATTAAGCCTCCTTTGGGGCTGCCTTACTGTTTTCGCTCCATCCTCAAGTAAAATCCTGTGCATGCACATCGAAGGACTAATACCTGGAAGGTCGGCTAATGTCCACCCGATTGCTTTCTTGTGCCTCTTCAATACCTGTAAAAGTCTATCTTCTTGATTGAAATCAAGGTTAGAAGAGATAATAACAGGAAGTTTTTCATTATGCTCTAAGTAAGCATATTTCAGGTTCCCAGGGAGCTCTTTTAGCTCTAAGGACGGGGGCTGCTCGATGGATGGAATGCTTGGGGCAGCCGGGATGTCAAGAGCATCGACGATAAAAACAGCCTCATCGGTAACAACTTCACTTGTAGGAAATGTATCAGGCTGCAAGGAAGCATCAATCTCAGCACAAAGAACACAAACGTTAGTGTCAGTGCAATCAGGACATGAATAAGTATCATCAAAATCAGAGAGAGATGGAAAATCAAGTGCAAATAATTGAATAACTATCATCAACTAGTTCGAAATCAACTCAATGTGAAAACGGAATGCTCCTCCAAGGGATGTTTCATGGCGTCAAAGATGTTGAATTTTATGACAATGTCACCAAATTCCATGGACATGGTTCCATCGTCAACATCAATCTTCGTTTTTGCGTTTTCATGAGCAGTGCACTAAAATTATGGGAGCTCTGCTTGTCTTGGTTTCGCCTTCCATGTCTAAAATATAAAAATCTGGAAAATCAAATCGTTAACTTGAACAAGGACATCTTGACAACCCCGGTTCGGCGTTCTCTTGCCAATTGAATGATTAAACACCATATGCAAAGGCCAAGACAAAGGTTATTGTAAGCAGTAGGCATAACATTAATGCCCGCTCCCAAATCAAGCATGCAATTCTCAAATTTACTATCCCGATGGTACAAGGAATAGCAAATGTTCCGGATCCTATCGCTTTGGGCAGACTGGGTAGTGAGGGCTGAAACATTTTGCTCACTACGCCTTTGTCGATGATTGTTTGGGCTGAATAAAGGCAGAAATATTTCGTCCTAAGTTCACTCTTTCACTTCCCTTAATCCTCCTCTTGTTAGTACACAAATCTTTCGTAAACTTTGCATACTTAGGACCTGTTTTATAACATCAAGTAGCGGAATATTTACCGCCACCTTTCAAACACATCCAAAATCTCTTTCTTTGTCTCCCTCCTCAATTCTTTTTATTTTTCGAACTCTATGTGGGGGACTGGTGGCACATACTCCTTTTCTCTAATTTTTTTTCGACCATAATGAGAGGAGAAGAAAGTGCAGAGGGAAGGTTCAGATGGAGAAAGTTCAGAAGTTACCTCAATGATTTTTTTATTTTTTTCAGGGGCTGGTTCTGTAACCTTTCCGGATCTCAAAGAAATAGCGCTCACATTAGCATTACCATTCGGATTGACAACAGTTTGTGCTGGAAGTTGGTTCGAACCTTGAGCTTGCATATTATTTATTTGAGTAGCAAGTTGTCCCATCTGTGTGGTCAAGGTCTGAATGCTAGTGTCGGTTCTTTGTTGGAACTGAAGGTTGTTCACGGCCATTTGTTTAACAAGATCTTCCAAGGATGGTCCGGAAGTAGTAGCTGGAGGGGTGTGTTGTGGCTGGGGTAGTGGAACGGTGAGTTGTTGTTGTGAGGGCTGCTGATTTCCATATCGAAGGTTGGGATGATTCCCAATTGGGGTGATATTTGTTGGTGGACAAGTCGGTGTTGTTGTAATTCGGTTGTAAAGGTTGGCTGCATAAGCTTGAGGCAGCTCGGTAATAGTATCATCTTTCAGAAGAGGACAAGTATCAGTGGGATGATCATGAGCTGTACAAATGCCACATACAGTTGTTGTTTGAGGTTTCGCTACTGCAAGTTGTTTGACTAAAGCGGTCAGCTCATCAATTCTGGTTTCTAAAGCCTCTCGAGGAACCTTGAATTGATGTACCCTTGATCGGGACGAGAATTGGTTCGAGTGGTGAACTGCTGGAATTTAAGGACATATTTTCAATGAGGCCACTGCGCATTGGAGTTTTGTCAACAAGTGCTCCACCACTAGCAGCATCAAGAATGTTTCTATCCATAGGTAACCCCTCATAAAAATCTTGAATGAGGAGTTGCTCGTGTCGATGTTGAGGGCAGCTTGAAACTAACTTCTTGAACCTATCCGATACTCACCAATGACTCGTTATCTTGTCTAATGCCACAAATCTCTTTTCGGATTGAAGCAACTCTAGAGGCGAGAAAATATCTCTCCAGAACACTCTTTTCGAGCATTCCGACTGATTGAATTGGTTCGAGATCATATATCCAATCCTTATTTGCACCACGCAAAGAAAAAGGAAAAGCACGAAGTTTGATATGATCTTCAGTGATCCCTTCAGGCTTCAATGGTGTAGAGCACACCACCTGGAATTCCTTCAAATGTTTGTGCGGATCCTCACCTGCAAGACCATTAAACTTTGGCAACAAGTGTATTAAACCCGATTTTAATTCAAAAGGAACAGCAACAGCATCATATTCAATACACAAGCCATTATAATTCACGTCAGGGGCTGCAAGTTGTCTTAGAGTTCTATTGTCGGCCATTTCAAAAGCAAATTCGTAACTGAAGCAAACAAGTTATGCAAATAGTGGACTTTAATCGACTCAACTATGGTCGGTGAAGGTGAACTATTGCTAGCCTGGCCTGCTCTACGAAGTGTGTGCAAGGTTCTTTCTACCTCAGGATCAAAAGCAACAAGTTCAGGACAAGAAGACCTAGTAGCCAGGACTAGTGCACAGCAATGCAGCAACAATCGGGAAAATACCGACTATGTCCCTAAAACAAACAAAATGAATAAAATCGATTAAAAAAAATTCAAAAAAATAAACTGACACCGAAAATAGTCAAATGACGTAAAAATAGAATTTTGATGATTTTTTTGATTTTTTTCGACTCTATGAAAACAGTAAATAAATCATAAAAAATAGAAAAATGATGAATTTGGAAATTTGACGTCGGAGTACCTTACTCTTCTAGAGTAAGGGAATTGATCGACGATTTCTGCTTCCAGTAGGCAAAAATATTATACAATCGGACATAAATTTTCTAAAAACCTGTTTTTTTTTCCGACTCTAAACGCGAATTGGCCAAAACCGTGAGGAAACTAGGGCCTAAATGCGAGAACACTAATCCTAAGACTCTAAAATTAGTTAATAACAACAAGAGTCCCTTACGGCCTAATTTGATCATTGTGCCGTCAAAAAACGAGTTAAATTACCGTAGTATAGACATTAACTCGTGTATCGTCTCTCAAGGACTCTTGGGTTTTACTAACTAAAAACGGAATTGGGGGGGTTTGGTTTGGTCGAAAATAAATGATTATCAAAAGTGATTATGAAAATAAGCTGTTTGAAAAAGTGATTATGAAAATAAGTCAATCTACCGATTCAGTTCCTACCAATCATCGATTATTAAAATCTCACTATCCTAAGCGGATTCCTTTCCCGTTCGATTACAATATAATCAACAAAGCGCAATATTATCACAATTATTTTCCGTTTGCCGAATTAAGCATTCGGTTAAGCGATAAACGGTTTAACGATTAAGCATACGATAAACACGCAGATAAATTGAAAAACATAAATCAATCGAACCAAACAATATATATTATGAATATCAAATTAAGCAAAAGATAAACAAAGTATATAATTGAAGGGAAAGGGATTTTATTGCAAAACTTATAATAATCTCATAGTTTCGGAACCTGAATTCGGTAGATCAACCAAAAGTGATTAGTTCTCCATGGCCATTCGTACAAGCTTCAATCAAAATCGTGAATGGAATAATTCACTA
This sequence comes from Vicia sativa, assembly GCA_021764765.1. Lineage (NCBI taxonomy): Eukaryota > Viridiplantae > Streptophyta > Magnoliopsida > Fabales > Fabaceae > Vicia > Vicia sativa. The sequence continues at coordinate 126,230,034 of CM038796.1, forward strand.
CAGTGAAACTGCTACCCTAAGGAAAAGAGTACAACCGTTTACAATCCAACTAGGTCAAACATACGACCAGGCCCAAAACTAATTGACCCGAAACTTAACTAAAACTAGTGCTGCAACTTCAACTAATTTTATGGCCTTCTGCAGTCCGATTCTGACTTCGACTCCAACATAAGATTGTAGCTCTTTCTCTTAGCTTTCAATCGATTATTAGAACGCCTCAATCGGACTTACGGAACTCCAGTTATGATCATTTCCGTCGCTAAAGCTGAAAATTAAATACGAAAATCAAATAACAATAAAAATAAATTAAAATATAAAAACATTATAAAATACAAAAATAAGACAAGAAACCGTGGAAATGTATAAGTACAACCGTAGAGTAATGTGCATCAAAATGCACTGATCAGTAACCTTTACTCATCATTGTCAGAACAAAAATCCTGAAAGTTTCATAAACTTCACCAAATTCCACATTAATAAGATATTATCACCTAGAGAATGGGATCTTAACCCTAATGGTGAAAAGGCAATAAGAATTGCCGTAGGAAAATATATTTATTTTAATTATTGGGACTATGTCCAGGATTTCACTCAAGCCTTTTATTACCAGAATCCTAAGAATAAACATTCTTGGTTTTTCTCAATTAATTAGATGTGATAGATAGACCTATTCCAAATTGGTTTTATGCCTGGTGGATTAAATTTGGTCCTACCTTGGAAATTTACCACAAGAGTTAAATGATTTGCATACTCTTTGGTGTGAAAATAGTCCAGTGGTGTTAAAAAATTCATCAAATTCGATAACAGGACAATGTCCATTTCTTTTGTTCACTAAGTTTCAAATTCCTTGGATTTGGAGATGGAATATAACTATTTCTAATGACAAGTTTAATATCCCCATTCTAGAAAGAAATTTTCTAAAAATGGTGGAATAAGATGAGTTTAGAAGACATCCAAAACAAAATTGTTCTAATCAAAACCGCCATGGATGAGGACAAAATAACAATGTTAAAGACCAAAATTCTCAACAAATGTCTATGGTAAGCTTAAAGAACTTTTTCCAAAGAAAGTATCCCAAAGAAACAGAGGAAGAAATTATGGTCAGGACTTTAGATCATATGAAGACTCAATTATTTTACACTTTTCAATCTCAAGATTCAAAGATGATATGCAATCTATGAAGATCAGTTCATCCTTGAGATCAATAGATTCCAACACTTTTGAAGGTTTAGTTGACCATTTTAATATGAGGGTCAATAATAAATTCAAAATTGACCATTTTACCATTAATCGTGGTGGTAATGCCTTTAGTATCAACATTAATTAAAGGCATGATGCTATTTAAAAAAGGAGTTTCAAGAATAACTCTATGAGTCATTTTTTTTAACCAAGATGAAATGGGTAGGTAAACAAATATCTTGATTACAAATATATGTATTAGGTAATTTATAATTAATCGTTAATTTGTCACCACAACCGAGCAAGGGTTTGAGTGGTGTTGGTATAATACAATGTGAAGAAAATCTTCCCTAATCATGCAACAACTCCCATGGAGATCAGTGAATCAAAATAATAGCTTTATAAGAAAACAAAAACGTTCACAAGTGAAGTGAGTTCACACAAATTTACAATTTCAAATTCCAGGGGCACACATACTACTGTAAACACTAAAAACCCATTATACTAGAAATAAAACAGTCAGAACAAATTTGTGTCGAAATTTATCATTAGACCAATAACATATATCATTTTCTAGTGAGCATCAAAAGCCAAGAAAGATTTGATAACATGAATATAAATAGGAGTACTTCCGAATCCAGAACTAACATGGACTTGAGAGTAATTTCCCTCAAAATGGATGTATCATAGAATGCAGAAACATGGACTTGAGAGGGTAAACCTAATCACAAGTTTAAACAGTATTGTAAAATAGAATGCAGAAATGAATCACTATATTTTAGAGCAATGAAAGAAGAAGAAAAAAATCAGGGAAGTAAGGAAATTTAGTCATCTTATCCTCACTATGTACCTGCTCATCAACAGCTTGAGCTGATAATAACACAAAAAGCTCGATCGTCGGAGTCAAAGAGTTTAATTATTTTTGGAGTAATCTATAGGTTATGTTGAAAGTAATTCCTTGTGTTAGAAAATACTTTATTTGGTGTTGCGAATGAATAATGTTGTGAATTGATGTTGATTATGTTAATGACATTGTAGGTCTATGGCCGTGAAGTAGTGATATAAGTGTATGCCTTGTGAAGTGAATCTATGATGTTGTTATGTTGTTAGCATCGCATTACATTTACATTTGTGAAGACCTATATTGGCGGATGTGAAGAAGGCTTATGTTGCCTTAATGGCAACACGTTGAAGGATTATGCCTTGTGCCTCGATAACTTGGAAATTGTTTATGTTGAGAGTTTACTCCACTGGTACCACATGCATGTGCATTGTTTTGAGTTGCATTATAAATGAATTCATTGTTGGTGATGTTGTTGTGATAAGTGTTGGGGATTTTGTCGTGATGTCGATTTATTGCAATATGTGTTGAGTGACTTAGTGTGAATTTATGCTAACGTTGTGTTGTGACAGGTGCTGTTGGGAAGCTATGAAAATAGTAATTATAACTATTATTATAATTGTCGTAAATTGCTAATTGTTTTGTTGATTGTTGTTATAACTGTTGTGTGGAGTATGTGAAGTCGTGATTTATATGATTTATATTCTAGCATATTATTTATCATAGATTCAATTATATTGTTTGATATCTCACCCCTTCTACTGATATTTCCCCTACCATGGGAAATGGGCAGGTACTCAAGCATAACGGTGGATGTTGAAGTTAATTCTTGAAGTTTTATGTCGCTTTATGATAAGTCAAAGGGGTCTTGCTCTGATACGTAGCACTCGGGGGATGAACGTTGTTTGTTTAATTGTTGTAACGTTTAAGTTGTCGAAGTTTAAAAATAATTTGTGAATATTTGTTAGGTGAATAATGATAATGATGTGAAGTTGTTTCTCGTTGAATAAAAGAACAAGTTGTTACTGTTGAGGAATTTTAATCATGTTATTTATTTGTTTAATTGATTCCATGGAAATATGTTGTTTTAAGTTCATCTTTGATCTAAGTGTTATGTATTTGTATAGTTGTGATTAAATGTATGTTGTTTTGCGAAGAAATTGTGACATCCCTTGCATGATTATCATTTCCGCACTCTGATTTGAATAATATTCGAGGGTAGATTTGGGGTGTTACATAATCAACAACAATTTAACCATCAACCTTAGCTATCAAAGCTTCTACAACAATTCAACAATAACGACAACAACGGATTTCACATACGGACACTACATCAAGTCATCATAATCTCACCTACTGTATTTAAAAGTACTATCATAGGCTAAAATATAATTTCAGCTTTCCAACGGTTCAAACGGCAACTAAATCGGAGTTACGGTCGCAAAGATATGATCGAAACCGTTTTCCATAAACATATTTTATGTTTCGATCAATATGAGCCAATACAAGAACTCTTGTATTAATCCATAAGGGGCTTGTATTGATGCAAAACAACTTGTATTGATACAAAAGCATCTTCTATCGACACAAATATTGGATGAGTCGATGCATAACTAAAATTCACCCTCTTGTATTGATACAAGTTTCGTATTAGTCGATGCATATGACCTTCATGCTTCTTTCTTAAATTCCATCGTGAGTCGATATAAAATCCTATGTATCGATGCATACACAACTTGTATCGACACAAGCATCGTATGAGTCGATACAAACCTTCACAATTGGTCCCATGAGTCGATGCGAGGCCATATGTATCGATGCAAGCTTTTTTCTAGTCTATGGTTTTTAAAATCAATCCTTCTTATATCGATACATACACACTTAGGTCGACTCATGCTGCGTACAAACACCCAAAACCAGTTTTGAAATTATACAATTCAATTGGAATTCTTTATGATCAATAACAACAGCATGATGCAATCTAGCAAAATTATACATCCCTAACTACCTATTTCCCATCATATCCCCAATTATTGAGTAAGAACACCACCCTTACCTTGGATTGAAGGTTGCTCTACGAATTCCTCGATCGATCCACTTTTCTCCGTCAAAATCCTTGTTCCTCTTTGGTCTGCAGTTTCTCTTTTTCACGACTTATTCTCCCAAAAGCCAAAACCTTATTCTCTACTGCAACCTAATTTCCTTCTATTTCTTTTTAATCCAATAATAATAATAATAATAATAATAATAATAATAATAATAATACTATTATTCCTTAATGGGCCTATTTCTTACACGTCTCAAGTGCTTCATACAACCACGCAACGAGTCAACCCAATACAATTAAATAAAATAGTCCATTTAATAATATTATTCTTAATATCATTCCTCCGATTATATCGACTATCACTCAACTATCAACTTAATCGCTCAACCAACATATTAATCCAATAATACCTCTTATAATAATACTAACAAATCCAATCACCCGAGTAATTCACAAACTTCATCTAAATCCAATCAATAAAATACTTCAATAATTTAATTAACTAATTAATTAAATTTGGGGCGTTACAACTCTCCCCCACTTGGAATATTTTTGTCCTCGAAAATTTATCTGACACTATCATCCTTAACTTCACTTCCTAATTTAGCCTAAGTTGCTTTTTGGTTCTTACTTAGGTCGCTACATCCCCTGTCATAACCAGCCCAACAATATTCGAATCCAACACGCGCATACTAATTATCAATACAATCGTGATAAAAAGATTAGAAAACATCAAGGAAAACATTTACCTCCAGTGAACTTGTCCTCACTTATTCGTTGGAGTTTCCAGCCAACGCAAACACCTTCCCACCAGTTTGTGCCTTATTTGGTTTCTGACACTTATTACTCAGGTGTCCCTCCTCACCATAGTTGAAACAGATCATATCCTTATGTTTGCATTCAGAAATTGCATGTCCAAACTTATCACAGCGGAAACACTTTTTCACATCAGCATTACAAACATAACTCTTATGGTCGGCTTGTCCACATTTGAAACATACAACTTTAGCAGGAGCATCTCCCCCACTAGTTCTATGACCGTCATCCTCTTTCGATTTACTCTTACCGGCTGGAGCATCATAAGGCTTGCCACGGTTCTGTTGATTCTTGCCTCTCTTATCAGTAAGAATTTTGTGATGAGCATTACTATCCTCCTCATAGATCCTACAACTATCAACCAAATCAGAAAAGACACAAATTTTCTGATAGCCAACAAACTTCTTGATTTCCGAGCGCAACCCGTTCTCAAACTTGATGCACTTAGAAAAGTCAACACCTTCTCCATTAAAGTGTGGATAGAACTTAGCTAGCTCCACAAATTTTGCAGCATACTCAGTCACAGACTTGTTTCCCTGCTTCAACTCAAGGAACTCGATCTCTTTCTTACCCCGAACATCTTCAGGATAGTACTTCCTCAGAAACTCTCTGCCAAGTGATTTCTTCACCGGTAACCTCCAATCTTTGACGTGTTTCCAACCACCAGCCGTCACTCACTTGCCAACATATGTGTCCCATAACGAACCTTATGCTCTTGGGTGCAGTCCATCACGCGAAAGATCCTCTCTATCTCCTTCATACAATCAGTGCTCCATCGTGGTCATGCTTACCCTTGAACACCGCGGATTCTCCTTTGAAAGTCGCCAAACTACGAGATCCAGCATTCTCGTCAATATTTGGTTGATTCTGCATAGCATTAGCCATTGCTTCCAAAGTAGCAGAAATCGCAGCATCGTCCCTTCCAGCCATTTCAACTTATCATGCAACACAACCAACAATCAGAAATAATTAACAATACTCGATTGTTAAAGACTCAACAACTTTGCCGGACGGACCGACCTGCTCTGATACCACTATTGTAAAACCCCGATTCTACTCCACGTATTTATTTAATTTAAATCAAAGTATAAAAATTTCAACAATATCAGGATGTCACAATTCTCAACGTAAACACATAATCATGTCATTTCTATTCAAACGTAAACAACTTCATTAACTAGCATCGGAATTCAAATAGTCTTACAACGCAAAACATAGCATCTCATGATTATTCAAACATCTTCAAAACTAACGACTAATTCTTCGATTCTACTCATTACATTCTTCATTTCGACGTATAAAGACAACGGCGAAAACAAGTAAAGGGTGAGATATCAAACCATATAATTGAGATTATGATAAACAATATATAGTTCGAATTATACATAATTACTGTTTTGCAATCACACCACTATTCCACAACAACGCAATTCAATACAACAACATATCAACAGCAACTTATATGCGACGACAATTATCAAACAACAACTAAATTAAACGACAATAACAACATGATTCAGTACAAGACAACATCATTATATATTATGATATGCAACTCAGCGAATGCAAATGCATGTGGATTCATCAGAGTAAAACTCCCAACGTAAACAATTGCCAGTAATTCTAAGGCATCAAGGTGTAAGCCTTCACCGTAATCATCTCGCCCCTAACGGCTCAACGTGGTTTGCCCCTCACGGCTCAACATAATATTCAAATGTATGTATGTGATGATCATAAATGGCATACAACAACAACCTAAAACCACAACATAAACCAGCTTATGACATGTTTATTTCGCCCCTTACGGCCAACGTAATCAACAACAATTCAACTATCAACCTTAGTTATCAAAGCTTCTACAACAACGTTCAACAATAACGACAACAACAGATTTCACATACGACACTACATCAAGTCATCACAATCTCACCTACTGTATTTAAAAGTACTATCATAGGCTAAAACATAATTCCAGCTTTCCAACGGTTCAAACGATAACTAAATCGGAGCTACGGTCACAAAGATATGACTGAAACCGTTTTCCATAAACATATTTTATGTTCCAGATCAGTATGAGCCAGTACAAGAACTCTTGTATTGATCCATAAGGGGCTTGTATTGATGCAAAACAACTTGTATTGATACAAAAGCATCTTGTATCGACACAAATATCGGATGAGTTGATGCATAACTTAAAATTCACCCTCTTGTATTATAATTGATTAAGTTGTAGATGCAACAGAAACAATTAAATTCTCTAATTGTGCTTCTGCAGTAGCTAAGTTCTTACCATCTAATGTAATAATTAATCAACCTAAATATTATAAGGAAATATGACCTTGAAAAACAATGTTCGTCTAGACCCAAAGGAAGCATATGCATCTGTTGGACAATGTTGCAGATCTGTTGCTCAAAACCCATGTCCAAAATCTGCAGAAATCTCCTTTAATTTCAATTTCATAAAGCAAGAAAGGGGGAAACAAAATTGTTACAATCAGAAATACAAAAAAACATACACTCACCGTGAATATAAAACCTTAGCCCTCACAGAATCTATTTTCTTAGCCATCATATCATCTTGTACAAACACAAACTGCAGTTCACAAAACAAAATCAGATTCATTCATTCATAACCTGAAATCTCAAACACATTAACCTGTAAAAGATTAAAAACTGAAAACAACAAAAGAAATATGGATTGGAGAAGAATAGTAAGCTTCAAATCGACTGAACTGCAACTCAGACGAGATGGCAACCACGAATCATTCACTATTTGTTCGACCACGAACCGACAACTACGCTAGCCACCCGCTCCGAAGTCTCGCCTTCCTTTAATAGCTACTCACCCCCGCGTCGAAGAGAGAGGAAGAAGGTTCCAAAAATGAGAGGGTTGAGATAGGGTGGAGAAAGATAGCGACTATGTTAAGGTGTGTTAGAAAAGAGAGCGACGAGAGAAAATGGAGAGAGAAAGATTGAGATAAGGGTGTTAGGGTTTGTTAGCAAGAGAGAGAGAAAAGAAAATGGGAGAGAGAAAGATATAGATAAGTGTGGGAAAACTTTTTAAGATGTGAATTTGAAATTTAGATGTCAAGTGTACAAAAGGGAAAATTTGATTGGTTTAGATTAAATGAATTAATCAATTACCAAAAAGGATATTTGGTAGTGTAAATTATAAAGTTAAGAAAGGGTAAAAAAGAGAGATTAGTAGCATCTCTCATTCTTTGTTAGGTAGTTGAGTTGATTGATCTTACATGAAAAAAAATTTAAAATAAAGGATTAAATATGTTTTTAATTTCTCTAAATATCTTAAACTTCATTTTTAGGAGGATCATTTTAAAAAAAAAATATTTAATAAGATTTAAAACGAAATTTGAGATATCTAGTGGGACTAAAAACATCCTTAATCCTAAAATAAATAATTTATAAACGCGAAAATATATTTTTAAGGAGAAACAATTTGGAATGAAAAATCACTTTATTAACCTCACTAAACAAGTCCTCGTATCTATTCTCTTGGTGGTGCTGTGCATTCTATAATTCAACTGCTCGGAAAACCAACCGGAGTTGGTTGTCCGCCGTCTCGGCACTGCGCTTCTGCCGCCGTTAGAAACATATATACACATTCATCTCTCCCACTTTTTGAAGCTATGAAAGAGTTAACTTTAAATGAATCACCGTTCCTTAAGCTCTCTATGGATGAGGTAATTTCCGTTCTGTATCACATTATTCAAATTCAACTAAAGATTTTCTAGTTTTATGTTTAACAATTTCATATCACATTTTTAATATTCTATTTGCTTTCATTTTCATTGCATGCAAAGTTTATTGACTAACCCTAACAGTTTCCCTTTTCTTCATCCTTGTTTATAGATTCTGGAATTGGAAAGAGCTTATAATGGTGCTAGAGAAAAATCACTTGATCAGACTTTCTGCATGGAGATTGCTACAAGTTTGAGGTCAGTTCAGTTTTTCTTTTGATCACTAGCTTGTAGTATCGACACCTCTGAAGATGTGTTCGTGTCAGTGTCCATGTCTGACACTGACTTTTGTGGTTAAGTTTAATTTATTAATTTTTTAAAATTATTACTGGTGTCGGTGACTTGTCCTGTTTCCGGTGTCCGTGCTTCATACATTACGTTACTAGTCTATTTATTATCATAATGTGTCATAAGTGATCTATATGCTTTGATTTTGATTTTGCAGTTCCTTATCAAATAAAAAATCCTTATCATGGGAACAGGTTGGTAATGCTTTTTTCGACAAATTTTGGAGTATATGAATTGTAGCATGTTACAATGATGTATTTGGCTGGAATGGGTTTCAGGTGCAGCAGTGGTTCCATAATAAACATAGAGAGTCGACGGGTCAAGTTTCTTCATCAGTTGAGGGGCTGAATCTTTACGTTGATCTTTCGGATGAACATAAGATCTCTCCGAATCCAAAAGGTTATCCTTCTTTCTCTCTGATTTTAATGTTGCTATGAATTCAAAAAAGGAAGATAGAAATAAAACATTGGAACACATTCTCGTTTTAGTTGTCTGTGACTGTTACCTTTATTGTGTTGTCATTACTTAGCATTCATTTGCTTTAGGTTAAATCCCGTTAGTTTCGACAAAGATGATATGTGGAAACTAAATAGTAAAACTAGACAATAAGATTAGTAAATTAGAGAGAATGATAAGAGACTGAATATGTTCTGAATGAATTGCTATTCTATTCACATACCATGAGTTATAAATAAAGATGTTATCACACTTAGATCGATTGTCAATTTGGTCAATGTACCATGTGATATTATTGGGCTAACCAGTGAGTCGATGATCAAACCCCATGAACTAGCATCTGTTAATTCCTTAATTCTATATTTATCTTAGTTATTAATAATTCTGGCATTTATATCAATGTCATCCTAACCAATGTTGTTAAATAGCCGCTATAGCGGTGTTATATCGTAGCAGAATTTGGAAAAACCGCTATTGTTCCGTGATACGTAATTTAATACAAATATTATCTAATAGCCGCTATTTCGGTGCTATAGCATTATTGCATAGTGGTATTTTAACAAAGCTCTGCCCCTGATTGAAGACGATATTGTTTTTACCTCAAATCAAGTAAGATCAATATCGTACATGTTTTGACTAATTACTCTTATACTTTTCAGTTTTCTTCATGCCAAGCAACAACTCTTAAACTTCTGTTAGTGAAAATATAATCATTGAACATCTGCAGTTGTTATACCTAATCATGTTTTCTTTTATTTAACTGTGCAAATTGTAGGTCATAGGTTCATAGAATTCACAAGCCATGTCCAGTTTGTTTTGAAAAAATGAGGTACCTGAAAAAATAATAATAATAATAATAATATACCAAAAAAGAAATCCTAATAATAGTAGTAATAGTGATAATAATTATCACAGTTTTATAAACTACTCAAATTTAGCCTATTTTCAGAAAGCAATCGGGAGGAATGATGGGCAATGCAGAGTTAATAAATGATGATCAGAACAGTCTGTGCAGATCTGTGGATAAATTACAATTAAAAATTCCACAATATAATTAGAATTTCTGATCACAATTTTAGGATCCCAACTAAGGCTCCTACTTCCTAGCCCATGGCGTAGAAATTTGAGCTAGGAAAATAAAAGAGGGACGAAGGAAAATGTTGATGTGGCACAGAGTAAGGTAAAGGGTGCTATTTGTGTAAGAGAATCTGGTTATATAGAGGTTCAATAGAGACGGGAGTGGTATCTTTTGGAAAAACATTTTCTATGATAGTTATGGGCAGAGAACATGTTTCTCTATTAGAGCTTGGCTTTGTAGGCTTTAGGGATATTCACACTTATCCAGTTATCCTTCTTTTTCAATAATACAAGTAGTTTCATATTTTCAGTGATTTCCCCTTTTTCTGCTATTCACTTTTCTTTGATTTCTGGTTCTTAACACATAATGCCAGGTATTAAAGCGGAAGATCTGTCAGAATTGGGATATGAATCAATATCTATAAAAGACAAAGCATGGTGAGGAACAAAGTTCTGATTAAGCTGCAGTTCTATTTTAAGTTTAGGCATATTGTGCATTATGACATTTTTAAATATCTTGAATTACGTGATAATTATATGACATGGTCTGGTTTTTTTGGCACCGCACTAAGAACAAGCAAGATTAAAGATCGGGTGTTCCCACAACTACCCTTTACCAAAAACTATCTCCAAACCCCTCTCCCCTTCACAGCCATTAAGCCTTTATTGTTAGATAGTTAGTTAGTTAGTCAGATATTGACCCACCATTTGATGATTTTTTTCTTCTTTTCCAATTACAGGCATGATGTTGCAATGTTTCTAAACTATAGAGTTCTAAGCACAGGCGAACTTGTAAGTTTCTTTTGTATTTTTAGTTGTTAAGAAACTGAATTCTTGTTTTGAATTTCTAATTAATAAAGGAGCAATAATTCCTTTCATGCCTGCAACACTCATAATTTAACTTAAATACCCATCTTTATATTTACTTCTTTTATTGTGCTTAAAACTTGGCAGCTGACTATTAAGCTTGTATTTTGAATTTGAATTTGAATTTGAATTTGAATTTGAACTGTGCATGTTAGGCTGCCACAGTGTATATAAGCTATTTTGCCTCTTTCAACATAGTGTTAAAATGCAGAAAATCTCTAAACTTTCTTAAGCAATAGAAACTAAGCACTGAAAATTGAATTTCAAACTTTGGACATAAGAGATAATGAAGCAAGAATGCATTAAAACCATTGATAGGAAAAAACTTCACGCAGAGGAGAATCAAACTTACTATGGTATAAAATTGTTACATGAGAGTACAATTACAAAAAAAGGCGTTCTCAAATGCAAAGTGTACTAAGTAAAAATAGTGTCATTACTTCTAACTGCACAAGCTCAAGTTCATGCATGGGCATCGGGCACAATACCAAGCAATTAAACTATGCTTTACATTTGAAGAGAACACGCTTGAAACCAACACTTGGAACCTGATTATAGCCCTTGACAACTAGTCTTGTCTTGTATCTAGCTTCTTCAAATCCTCTTTATTTGAATTCCATTTACAACATACTGCTTTCTTATCCTTGGGTAATCTTACGGCCGCCCAGCAAAGTCTTAGGCCTAAAACAAATGTTAATGTGAGGCCTTGAGGAAAAATTCTATTACAGGGTTAAATAAAACCAGTGGTTCTTGAACTCACAACACCTCATTAGAGTCTAAGGCCTCGGCCACTTAGTGTCACTGGTGGACCTAAAGCAAGGGCTTAGAGGCTTATGGTTGCACTGGTCATGGTTTCACTAATTCCCATGTGCCATTTTGATGAAGGGATTCTATCTATTCCTGCATTGCAATCATCCATCTACCAAAAATTTTAGAACTGTTTGCCTTTATATATGTAAAGGTTCTTCTCTCAAATCAAATCCTTCCACATTTTGAGCATAAGCAACTAAACCAGCTTAAGCATAGCTGTTTGGTTTATTAATTACTCTAGCAAGTGCTGATATATATGATGTAGCAGGAAACTACTTCCTGCATATCTGAATTAAGATGGATACTCAGGTATAGACTCTTACCCAATCTGAAAGTGCATGCCCATGCGCGATATCTGTTGAATTTAATCACTAAATGGTAGACAATTCTTGCAACATAGTAGTTTATAAAAAATAATGTGATGCTAGTTATAACTTATAACCTTTTGGCTCTGTGTACACCATAATTACATCCCTCAACATCAGACTCATGGCCAAGTAGGACACTTCAAACAGCTTTGGGTTCTAGTTTTCTATTAACAACATGAACATATGCTGGACAACCGGAAATTTTCAACCAGAATGAGAGGGCAGTTTGTTGCCTTCCATGCACAGTTCGGTTGGGGGTGTGCGGAGGTAGAGTTTGTGTTTTAAGATGTGGGTCTGTTTTTTATCTTCTGTGTTCCTTTGATAGGTCCATGGGAGTTGTAATCCTTGCTTAGTATCTGGTCACATCTTGTTGCTGGGTATTAATTCATTAATATATGTTTTCAATTTTTGATGAAAAAAAACAATAACCAGCAGGAGTACTAGACCATAGTACTTGAGGGAAGCTGAGAAAACAAGTTGTTGAACTTGTGGCTGCTTCAGCCTAAAATGATTTCCCCAAACTAGCATAAGAAATCATGCATCTAAGTTTTTTCACTATAATCATGTCCATCTGTTCTGTTATCCCATTTTGTTGCGGAATACAACAAATTCTATGATGTCTTTCAGTTCATTAAGCCCTTGCATTAAGCATCAAACTCTAGATGGTCCCAAAGATCATAGCACTGATAGTCAAGCTTTCACCTCGTGTTACGTATGCTTTTGGTGAATCTGACTCGTTTCTTGTCACATGATTTAAGGAAGCTCGTGTACGATATCTTGGATTTGGTAAGGAGGAAGATGAATGGGTTAATGTGAAAGAAGGGGTGCGAGAGAGATCCATCCCATTGGAAGCTTCTGAGTGTCACAAGGTGAAGGAAGGACATCTTGTACTATGTTTCCTGGTAATGGATTCCAACCTTTTTTACTGTACTACATAAACATAATGTGTCCAGATGGATTTTTTTTTTCTGCCTTGAACTAATCCATAAATACCCTAACTATGGATCCTCTTTTCACCCTTCATTGTTTGTTCACAGGTGAAATCTGATTATGCCCTCTACTGCGATGCCCGTGTGTTGCAAATCGAGAGGAGGGTGCATGATAGCAAAGAGTGTACCTGCACCTTCACTGTCCGGTTTTACCATGACAATTCTGTGGTGATCTTTGATATCTTTCCTTCTTTTTAGATAAAATCATTCCATGCATCAATATTGTTGCTGTTATCTTTGGTAGTTGTTAGGTAAATCCTTGGATGTGTTTACCTTTACCTGATGCGGTTTCATGCGTGTCTTTCGCAGGAAGAGGTTCGTTGGGACAATTTGTGCTGTAGACCAACACAAGAAGAAGCAGAGGCCCCCTTAGAACCTTTCATGGATCCCATAGCAACCTTGTGGGGATGAAAAAACAATCTTTGTTTCATGTCTCTCCCTTTTCTTTTTGGGAACTATATTTCTTGTCTCCTACCATGTAAGATAAGAAGAATTTGAATTTTGAGGCTGAAATAAATTATTTGACTAAGTTTTTTTTAGCTTAATTTCTCTTTGATCACATGTGTTTTAATTATGTTGTTTTAATTTTGAAAACTCAAAATTTATATTGAAGAAAGATTTTGAAAATTTTATATAATTTTTTTAAATATATTTCATGTTGAGTGTATTATATGTAGTGTGATAGAGAAAATGAGTAAATAAATTTATTTAACTCAATTAATAATTAAATATATTTATCATTTTTTCAATTAAATATTAGTGTAGTTAAAGGCAATTTAATACTTTTTATTTATTTGGTGTCTCTGAGAATCAATACGTTAATAATACACTAATCATAAATATTTTATTTATTTTTCTACAAATCCCTTCTAAAGTCTTTCAAACTCTCATTCAATTGCAATTTTCAGTTGATCGAATTATTAGATTTTTTATCAAATTGTTTATTGGATCAAATTATTAGATTTTTTGTATTTTTAAAATTTTTAGTTGTAATTTATCGAAAATTTAAAATTTTTGGGTCGATTTTAATTTATTTTTTTCAAAATTTTCGGTATTCAGCAAAATACTGAAAATTTGAAAACTTCTAGAATATCAGATTGCAGATACTTGAAAATTCGAGTATGTCTGCAGATGAAATTTTATACTTGTGTGTTCCAGAGCCGGTAGCTTCAGCTTCTTCTACAGATTCGTGTGCATATTTTACGGTTCTTTACCACAAACATCGATGTTTCATATTGAATTTATACTTTTGATTTATTTTCCGACAATTATGAAATTGATAAAGTTTATTAATTTTATGGTGTAATTGACATATTTTAGATCATGATCCGAAATTTTAGAATGAAGCGAGTATATTGGTAAAAGCATTGTATTATCGTTGTTATAGTTCGATTCGACCGCTAATGGAATGCGAGGGAGGAAAGATAAATTAATTATGGATTGTTAGAGAGGAGGAAATTACAAAAGAAAAAATGCATCTAAAAACACCTCTGATGACAATTATACTATGAAGGTTAATGTCCGTTTAGGATAATATCTACTCCTAGTGGTATAGGTTTGAAGGTGGTTATTAGATGCGGGATGCACAATCATAGGCTAGACAAAGATTTGGAAGGTCGTGACATAATTAGACGTCTAAAAGATCATGAAAGAAAGTTTGTGAATGACATGACAAAATACAATATGGCACCAAGGTACATCGTTTCTTCTTCGAAAGACAAAGATTTAGAAAATCTCACGAGTATTATCCATGTATATAAAGCAAGAGCAACATACAGATTATGCAAGAGAGGTGTAATAATATAAATGCAAATGTTATTAAGCATTATACACAAAGAGATGTACATGTGTTGGACTAGAAATAGGGAGAACTCAAATATTGCAGCTGATATCTTCTAGACATATCCCCGATTCTGTAAATTTGTTGAATATGTTTTATATGGTGTTGATTTCTTGATTGCACGTACAAGACAAATATGTAAGAACTTTACTCCTGACGTTCTAAAATATGCTATAGATGCTGAGTGAGTTGGTTGGTTATGTGCATTTTAACCGTGTAGGTACATGTTACCATTGCTTAAGATTGTTTGTGTTACGTCAATAAAGTTGACGTTTTCAGTTGTCTTTGCCTATTTGGGACATGAAAGGGAGGACAAATGTACACGGGCACTAGAGAAGATCAAAGAATTGTTCTGTTCAAAGAAATTGCTATCAAATATTGTGGTGGCAGACTGAGAACTTGCATTAATGAATGTCATGAAATTTTTGTTTCCAAATGCAACTCATTTGTTGTGTACATTCTATATTTCACAAAACGTAAGCATGAAATGTAAAGAATACATGAAATTAGAAAGACAAGAACATATCATGGATCTATGGAACAACATCATATATTCAAATACAGAAAATGAGTTTGATGTACACTTCAAGCACTTTGAAAGTGTTTGCGGTGATATTTCATTATTTGTTAAGTATGTGAATGAAACATGGTTAACACCTTATAAAGAAAGATTTGTTGTTGCATGGACTAACAGAGTGACTCAATTAGAGAACACAACGACAGGTACACGAATCGTGAAAGTTTGGTGTCATTATTATGCATGTTTATGTTTCGATAGTAGTTTGAAACATGTTATTATGTTTATGGTTTTTAGTGTGGAGTATGTTCATTTGAAACTAAAAAGCATGCTCACTTCAAGTCACAGTGATCTATGTCTAAGTTGGGATGCTGTGAACACTATATTGAAGTTACAGCTAGGTTCCATCTGAGTGTCGTTTAAGAAAAGTATCGTCAATATTGAGCATAGGTATAACACTCCATTCTATGTTAAGTTGTACGATTTTGTCTCAAGACAATGTATACAACTCATTGGGAAGGAACTAAAAAGAGTAAAATTTGTTGGTTCAATCCAGGAGATGTGTGATTGTTTCATTAGAACAACACATGGGTTATCTTGTGCGTGTCAGCTTACCAATTTCTAAATTTTAGGCTCCCATATTTTTTAGGAATCAATTCATGTACTATGGACGAAATTGCACATTGTAGAACATGAGGTAAGTTAAGATGAGAGTAGGTGGGATTTAGAAGAAGAGTGTGAAGAGTTGAAGAGACATTTTAGTACTTTGAATATTATGGGTCAGAGGATTTTGAAGAAAAAATTTGTGATCTAACATATTCCTCCACAACTTCAATGTGTCCACCGTCGATGAAGTACAAACCTAGAGAGAGAATAAATGTTGATACCTGATATGGGTTACACGATTGCTTCTCGATATAGTTTTGTATTTATTTCCATTTCTAGGAATCTCAACATCATATTTTTCATTAACCAATGCTCCACCAATGTACACAAATAGGCATACAATAATTGCAATTGGTTTTGTCGACAACGATCATTGGATATAAGAAAAGTTGAAACCTAATTGTCCATTGCCTCTCGTCACTGCCTGTTGGAGAAAAAATTCTACTAATGATGCAAAAACATGGGAATCACCATATGCGGACGCTTCAGACATTAGGAGGCTTTATGTTGTAAGTGATTGTAGTTTGTTTTTTATGCATATATGTGTGACAATTATTTTATTTACATATTAAGTCGGTTAGCTATTTTACCTTTTAAATTTTTCAAAAAAGGTTATAAAAATGTAGAAGAAAAAATACATTCGATATTCTTGAAATTTTAAATTTTGGTATTTTGTATTCACCGAAATTTCAAATTCCCAATACATACATTGTTGACACTTACCAAAATTTGGAATTTTCGTTACACACAAAAGCCACGTAAAATTGATAAATTTAATGAAATTTGCACTATCGGTGAAATTTTTGATATTACGTGTAAATTTTGAAAATTTAATATATATTATGAACATTAATGTAAATGTGTCAAAATTAAAGGGTGTCGATATAAGTGAATGGTGTCAAGTTAAATCCTCAAAAAGTTAGATCGAATTTTGAATTTAATAAAGTGCATTCTCCTCGAGCAGTATGAGAATATTAGGACATTTGTATCTTTAGTGTATAGATTTGCTTAATGTTAAAGTTCTACAGGTGTATCTTTAGTGTGTATACATTTGCTTAATATTAAACTTGTTATTTTATCTGGAAGAAAGTTTTGGAAAGACAAACTATAACGAGTCAAGAAGGGGAGGAGAGAAAGTTTTATAAACGAGGAAGAAAAAGTTGAAAGAATAAGAGGATTTGAATGACGATTTATTTATTTTTGGTTTTATATTTTTTTTCTCGTATGTAATTTTATAGTTCAGTTTGTTCTTTTAAGTCTTCAAAATATATCATGTTACTTTTGAGTTTAATTAACGATAAATAAATTTAATATGTTTTGAATAGATAAATAATTATATTAAACCTTTATTTTTATAATAAAATATCTTTAATTAAAAAAAAAAATACTACTCAATTAGGGTTATGAGAAATTTTAGAAGAGGGTTTCGAGAAGTTTTGGAGGGATTGTATAAAACTTTCAAATTCAATCTAAGTTAATAATTTGGTGAAATCTAAGGTGAGAGTCCAATTAAATCTCTCACCCAAAAAATAGTCGATAGATGAAAATAAAGGTTTGGATTTAATGAAACAAAAAGTGAGAAAAATAATTGTCTCTACTTTTTCTGTCAATTTCTACCTTGTAGTTTGAAATGTGAATGGAGTATTTTTAATAATGAAAAGTAGCACGTAATAATATATTAATATATTTTTTTGATTAAAACTCTATAAATATAGTTGCAATGTAGTGTGAAGAAAAATATTCCAACCTAAAATAAGAATATGTGTCGTCTATGCAAATCAGTAGCTACAACCTTTAATATTACGATGATATCAATTTGAAAATTATATCGTCGATATATAAAATTGAAAGTTTCTATGTGTGGCTGTGGATGCGTATGTCGGTCTCAGACAAATGGCTACAAGATTAATTATTGAGTTACATGTCGATGAAATTGTATGTGTTGACATATGTAAGGTAATTTTATGTTGAAAATTAATTTTCGTGTTTTGGCCAATTTGAAAATAATTTTGTATGATTCCTAAGAACTCTAATGCAATGGATTGCCACGTGACATAGATACCGTCTAATATACAAATATGCTAAAAAATTAATTTTGACATCATGCAAAACATCTAATGGTAAAGTTACACATACTTTCCAAATTCTTATCATAGGTTATAGCTATGTGCTTGGCATTTGCAACACAACATCTAACATTAGAATTCTCGGATTTGTTAATCAATTTAGAAAGTGCATGTTATGTGACTATGACAAGGAAGTGGATTACTTAATTGTATGCAAGAGAAATACATGGGCTACAACTCATATAACGATAATTTTTGTTGTGTTGAACTACTCCTGAGGGGTTGATTCAAAATGGAAAGTTTCTTCACTCATGATATACTTTGATGAATTTTTATTACATTTTCAGATATGCCTTAATTACATGTGTTATAAGGAAGTTGAAGCGGACTTTGCATCAAATTATGGGATTTTATACTCTGAACAAGGTATCAAAGCATAGCCTTGTGTTGGAAAATTATTTACTAGAAAAATATTCTTACGTTTGTGATATTCTTGCATGGTCGAGATATGGTCATGGCAAACATGCAATCAAACTTATACATGCTTCATATACACAATTTGCAAATTCCAAACTTTAAAGGGATGGAACATGTCACTTGATCATGATGGTGACGTGTATAAATGTTCTTGCAAAAGGATGGAATCATTTGACCTCCACTAGTTACCATTTATGTGTTGATGGAGGCATCATGCTCATATGAGTCGTTGTATCCATCAAACTGGCCTAACTATGGTTGATTGAAATTATATGGCTGGATGCCCCTATATTTCATTTGAGATAGGCTAGGGTCTAGGATTTCAATTTCTTCTAGAGGTGCCAATCGACATCGTTGGATATGGAGGATGTAATCCTCAAATTTGATTATAACAACATAAGTCATCCATGAAAGCGCATCTCTATCATGACATTCTCCTCGTCGTCAAACTCATTATTGGTCTGAGTTGGTACCTTTATTGTTCACTATGGTGGATAGAAGAGTTGAACACATGGATAAAAATCTAGTCAAATGTTGTAATGGTTACTCGGCTCAGTTTTACTGGTCGTATAGTGGACACCAATTGTACTTGCTAAAAGTACAATACACAACGACCTCTTGTGTTATAAGTTTGTCAAGGATTTAAAGAATTTTTGTGATGTTAGAGGTAGCTCAAGCAAGGAGGTTCTCTGTATATTAGTGTTTCCATGTGAAAAATGAATGATCTCCTCAACTCATGTTGAGGTATTTATATGGGTGTCTTGAGCCTGAGGTTTAGGTTTTTGTACTTTTATTTTTAGGAGCATGAAAGTTAGATAGTTAGTTCCCACGTTTCATGAAGGATGAAACTTCCTCCTTTTGACACCTCTCACACCGTTATGAATAAGGACACGCCTTCTCCACATTTTCACATAAAAGTGTGTGATGTGGAAAATAGACGTCATAACTAAATGATGGACACTTGTTCCACAAATTCGCAGCTAAATGGTTCACAGAGGCGATATATTGTGTTGCTCCCTTGTAGAAGTTCCTACTTCTCTCATTGGCCATTTACGAATATACAAACACATAATCAATTAATCACATTTATGTCACTACACTTTAATTCATAGTTCACTTTTGTGCAAGACTTATGATATATGCATTATTTTCTAAAACACTCCATATGACACTCAATACCATAAAAGTCTTATGGTATATGCATTATTTTCTAAAACACACCATATGACACTCAATATCGTATAACTTCAAAATAGTACTTGGTAAGAATCGTGACACTGCATAAGTAAGACAGAATGGAATGGAGTAGTAACTAATGAGATTCTACTGTTTGAATTTGCAAAAAACGGATGGAATGGAATGGTACATAATGGAATCTATTCCATCTCATTTAATCCAATTCCCTATTTTTTTGTTCCATCCAATTTGGGGTGTATGTGATGGAATGAGAATTTTTTAATAAAATAGTCAAACAATAGAGTGGAATCTATATTCCATTCCGCTATGTTCCGTTCCGCTCCGTTACATCAATCCAAACATAGCCTAAGAAATTACCCGCAAGTCATTAAGGAGTTCTCCTTGAGGACTCCTAAAATATATTGAGTAAATCTCCATGGCTATGTCCTTAATATCGTGTTTCCCAACATTTGGTTTGATAAACCTTCACATAATATACTAACATGGTATGTATGTTTACACCAAATCATTAACTCTCACACTCGTCATCTTCCGTATGTATCCTAAGCCACTCCTTATTTTGAGAACTAACAGTGTCATGGGACCAACATATTCACATTACACAATTTTCATATATCACAACACACTTATGCTCCACTTAATCAAAAACACATACATAATTCACTTAATCACAACACATTCACATAAGTTACCTAATCATCTCATATACAGATGACATAGTTCACACGATAAACCCGTCTCACTTATACCCAAAGTATCATATAGCAATAATTCAGTCGTAGTATATCCACACAATTACAATCACATAACACTTTAGATAATGCCTAATATTCATTTAGCTTTAATTTATCCAATATCACATTTACTCAATCAACCTGTTCACTTAAATAAACATGACCCCATCAAATCAAATCACCTCCCCCGGTTACTAAAACTTTATTACAAAAATGGATTTTGACTTCTAAATCGAATAGATTTTAGGTTTTGTTTCTCAATTTCTGATGCTTTTTCGAAAGAAAGAAAAATTGAATTTTTTGTTATTTGTGTGGACCATGCAGTTTAAAGAAACTGGTTCTAGTTGTGGTTTATACAATTAAGAATGGTTTAAAGAGATTTATCATTGGATCCGATACTTATTAAACAATGAAGGTTGTCTTTAATTATATATCACCTATGATTTTTATTGTCATGATTATGATGATTGATATAAAATAAATTTTATCATGTCTACCAAACTTAAAATCTGTATACCTTTTTACCTGTATTAAAAGAGCCTCGTCTGCAAAACATTAACCAATCATTGACATAAACTCAATTTCCACCCGATTGGAAAAGTGAGCTGTGTTAACTTAGTTTTACTTAAAATATTCATTCTCCTACATACATAATAGCCATCAAAATTTCGTCCCCAGCTCATCATGCTTGATATATACTAGAGTCCAACAGTATGTTTGTCCCAAAAACCTCAATTATTTTGGTCCAAACGTACGTTTGGAGCTTTTCAACTGAAATCAAATACCTCAGCACCTTGGAGACTCAGCGGTATCAAGAATACGCCCATAGCAAATAGAAGCAATGTAGAGGTTCTTGTCCCACTTATCCTGTAAAACCAAATATGATCAGATTGCAATTAACTCTAAATTAGGTGCATATACAACGAATGTGATTATACGACCCACCTTAACATGGGTACTAGGAAAAGCAGTAGTCCGTAGTGTTTCCTGAGTTTCGTCCTGGGGCTTCTTACTAGGAACACTCAGAACAAAAGCAGCTTGGTCCCAAGTTGCAGCAAGTGATGTGATTCGGTATCCAGATTCCCACCGCTTGTGAATCCCTTCACTAGGATACAGAAAGTCTAGTTCGACCACCTGCGATTCATAAGCTTAAATGAATACTAATTCATACTATTAAGTTGCATTATGACTTAAGTACTGACAGATAAAAGCTGAAAATCAAAGATGACCTGCTCTGTAAACCCTGCCCCACGTGACATAACTACTCCCCATTTGGGCCCTGCGGTGGCCATTGAAGTTACATAAAAGCCCTCCTTCCACTTTTTGTTAATCCATTTGAAAGGAAATGAATCACTGACTTTGTATGATTGCTGCAAATACTGGGTACCTGAAATCCATGATCTAAGTTAACGAAAGCAAAGTGGAGAATTGCCAAAGCACATAAGCCAATATATATCTTAAATGGAACCAACCTTTAGACATTACTACAAGTGAACTCCCATGTACAACTCCTGCAACTGCACTGATATAATAATTTTTTTCCCACTGCTCCATGATCCATTCCTTTTTAATAGATAAAAAAACAGAAAATCCTTTGTAAATTACAAGAGTGACTTAAAAATACAAGGAATAACAACTTCAACAACTATGCATATTTGGTGTGCTAAGCAGAAAATTTTAAAATCCACAAGTAGAAGAATATATGGCAGTAGATTGAAATTTACCTTTTGCAAAAATTGGGGAGAGTTTATAAACTTGGGAAGTGAAACCTGTCCCATCCATGATTAAGGCCCATAGGCCTTGAGATGAAGAAACACTGCTAATATATAAGCCATCCTCATTTCCTTTCTCAATGTGCTGGGTTAGCCTTGTACTTGACACATTGTAGTGATATCTACACAACACAGAAACCCACTCCTATTACATCAAATTCCCTTACATCACAAGCTTTAAAACCGCATAACAACCCTTATCATCTAATATTTGTAATCAAAAGATTAAATCTAAGGAAAGTCGAACATATGGTATGGGTTGAAGAATCACACTCTTCAACCTTAATTTTAAGGACGAGGAAGTGGAAGTCATCCCGTTGTATCAACAAACTTTTAAGACTTATTGGTGCATACCTTTGTTTCATCGGTCTAACGAGCATTGTAAACACTAATCCACTGGTTGGCTGGCAAACCCATTCGAACCTTCTTTTTGGGTTGTTCATCATCATCGTCTGAAGCCAACCGGCCTCTTTTAAGACCAACAAGCTTCAAGCAAAATAAAATTAGAAGTATCAAGGGTTAGACTACAAACTACGTCTATACATAAAACAACACAAGAGTAATAGGATAGACAAACTGATACCTTTTGAGCCCCTTCTGTATTAAGTGGCCTAATATCTGGGTTTGGACCAACAACCCCATCAAAGAGTGAAATGTATTTTGCATAATTAGGCTCTTCGTCAAACTTTAAGCTCACTACATGTTCAATAAACTCTTTAAAAGGCTGGGGACAAAAACAACAGAGCGTCTCTGGAGATGTTCCCATCTTTTTCCTGCAAACCTGATATCCTTTGTTTTCTCCCTGAGAAATAAATGCCTAAGAACAACATTCTTAACATGAGAAAAAAAATGAAAAGTTGTTTAAATATGACCAACCTGGAATCCCTGCCAAGGAAGACGGCCTCGAAGAAGAAATATTAGTGTATATGCAAGAGATTCCAAATCATCCCTCCTGCTTCCAGTTCTCCCCAAATGTGCATGCACACTTGCATAGCGGACTGTGCCCCTGAAAATATTTTTCACACGATACAGGTTAATATAAACAGAGTACTCTAAAATATTTCAACATTTTCTACAAAATCCCAAATTAATTATAAATAAATACCTGAAACCATCAGGCCTTTGGTCATATTTCACATGCAAACCAGATGTACTATCCCGCCATTTAGTAGCTGCAAGCACAAAATGGCACAGAAAAAGCCAAATGAGTAATTAGACGGTGCTAAAAGATAAACATAACACGTGAGTCCATGACCAGTAAATAATTAGTCAATATCTAAAATATACCTAATCCAAGATCTACCAGGAACAATTTTTTCTCATCAGGTGTCCCAGAAGCGCCAAGCAGAAAATTCTCAGGCTTCACATCTCCATGCACATACCTAACATAATTTCAATTACTATTATAAAATATCTTAATTCATATTTTCCTATGTGCATCACTAATGTCAGTGGAAGAATGGGAAAAGGAGAAAGAATAGGTATATCTTTACAAAAAGGTTTTTATCCAATATTTACATTTCACAGGCACAGCCCAAAAGAAATGAATGCAAATGATTGTTCATGCATGGAAATAAATTAGGTGAGTGTCGAGTGGTAGTAAAATTACCCTAGAGAGTGCACCTTCTCCAATATAGATATTGCTTCAATGGCAATACAAGCAACCATTTCAGTGGACAGGCTGGAATTGACAAAAAAATATTAACATAGCACTTGAAAGTCAAAATTAACAACAGGGAATATACTTTTATGCGAGTCTTTTAACAAATAATTAAAAAAGGACTTACGTGTGAGAATAATTATTCCAAACATCCCACAAGCTAGGTCCTAGAATATCCATAATCTGCACATATGAAAGCCGTAAGCCAAACAGGGATCTTCAAACAAAGCAAACTCAAATTAAAGAAAAATGACATTATCGTTCAAATTATAATTAAAAACAATCAAATCCAAATGAATACAGAATAAAACCCAATAACATACCATGATGAAATAGTCACCTTGCTTGCCCTTGTAATGCACCTGTGGCACACCATGACTTCCACCGAGGGCGCTGTACAAACAAAAAAAGTTACATAAAAACATGCATAACATACCCTAAAAATAGATAGCAAATTAAGAGAAAAATACAAGAATGAGCAACAATAACACTCACTTGTACACTTGCCACTCATTTGGTGGTCCATGGTTACATCCTTTACTACTAGTGTGCTCAAATTTTATTGCTACCTGATTAAATAATTAAAAACCATGAATTCCTGATTAAAATGCTTTAGCAAGCGAAAATATAAGAGATGTTACTTATCACTCATTAGCGATAGGATACATATACCTCTACAGCTCCAGGTCCAGTTCTCTCGCTCAAAATTCCATCAGAAACACGCCGACCAAAATATACTTGACCAAATCCACCCTTGCCAAGTTTTTTCTCTGTTTTATAGAAAGGGGAATTTCCTACTTGAACCTGTGATAAGAAGATAACTAAATTACAATATAAGTATTACCAGAACAGAGTTATAGATTAGGGAAACTGGAACATTTGTAGCAAAGTATTATTATACTTTATTGATGTCCATGATTGAATAAAACCATGAGAAAACTAGCACGAAAAAAAAAAATAGTTTGAACAAATAACTGCTAAACAACAACCTGAGCCTTTTCAATAACTATTTTTTAAATGCCGATGTTGCATGGAAAGCCAAAATTTCTACTATGCACATACATAACATCACTCCAATAATTATAAATGTAACGGTATGCCATTATACCAGCAATCATATACTTTCTCTAGAGAGAAAAACCATACTTTTATAAGATCATGAAGTGTTGAGTTGAGAAAGAACCATTGAGTAGTGTTGACTATAGTTCAAGTGGAAGAGGCAAGTAATAGGCTGGATTTCATCAAGAATTGATACTGATTATGTGTCACACTACCAGGCACCAGCACACTAAATATTCACTTATGATTTTATGTCGGATTGTCACACATGGGTTGGGGTTGATAAATTATCATGGATTTTTTAATATAAAGACTGGGCTGATGTGAATACATGTTAAAAACTACACAGTTATACAAATTATGATGGCATAGAGTATCAGTAAAAAATGGAATGCGTGAATCAACAAATCCAAATGCTGTGATTTAAGAAGCTATAAGATAAAAATATGATGTTCCCATTCCATGACCGATATAAAGTAAAGAAAATAGAGAAGTTTTATTCAGTAGAGACAAACTTTGTCAACCAATATTTCAATGTGTATGTATATGTAACATTTTACTAACAGAATGTGTTGTCGGTTTTCAAAATTGAATAATTAAGTCATATATTCATACTATCAGTGAAAAAGGAGTTGTTTGGTTGTACACCCCCTGATAAGTGATACTCAATCATGACTAGGGCCATTATTGTTTCAGGAATTAGCTCCAGTTAGAGCTTGAACAGATTGAGACGGTGTTCCTTTTCGTCTGAAAAGTCATACTACTAACAAATCACAACAAAAAAACAATGACATATTCACCATCATCTAACTAGGTCCCCTAGATACTGTAAAGCACTAGGCTCACCTTGAGAATCTAATTCACAAACAATAACTCAATCCACAAACAAGCCACAATCACAATAAAATAGTTAGCAACAGACAATGCCCAATCCCAATTCAAAGCTCTGACACAATACACAACTAGAAAAATGAAAGTCCCCAAACCATGGCACCTATTCACATGCACACCCTACACATGCACTCAAAACTAAAAGATAATACTTGCATGGTAGATAAAGAGAAACGCAACAGAACAAACATGCCAAATAAAAAGAGACCATTTCAGGAATAACCAAGGCGTTACTGTCTTCTTCACCAGCTTCACCTTTACCATTGCTCTGACCTCCGTTATCACATTCCTCCATCACTTTCTTCTCCTTTCCCTCTTCTTCCAATACCCGATCACCCTCCCCTTCCTTCTCCTCCTCCGCAACAACTACGTTCTCATTTCCCGCCGTAACCACAGCCACCTGCTCTTCAACCTTATCATTCACAGCCGCCGCAGCTGCACCTCCGTCTCGTCCTATTCGCAATCGCCTCCTCCTCAACCGGTCTTTCTCGCTCTCGCTTCGGTGGCCGTCCCCGGCGCGCTCCACTTTTCCCTACCGGCATCGCTCATTGCTCAAATATCATCCTCCGGCAACCGGGAAAATAACCGCCGGAAAATCAAAAACCGTATATTTCACACCGATCAGAACTCTATCCAAGACGGAAATAATGAAGAAGGAAATGTGATGAATTGAAAGGGTTTATAGTTAAGAATGTTGAACCCTAATTTTGGTGAATTTCGCTGAAGAATTAGGGTTCTGACACGATGACTCAAAGAAAGAAGAGAAAGAAGAAGAAGCTACTGTACTCCGATGAGAGAGCGAAAGAGAAAGAGTTTTTCGGTACTTGTTGTAAGATACAGAACACGAGGTTTTTATTTGCGTAAATTCCTACTCTCTCTTTTTTCTTTTTATTATTATATATATATATATATATATATATATATATATATATATATATATATATATATAATATAATAAATTATAAAAAAAATATTTTTATTTTAATTATTCATTGAATAATAGTATTAATGGGTGGCTTATGATATATTATTGTTTTGTAAAAATTAACATTAGTACATAGTAATTTCTTTTAAAATTTTAATAATTAAAATATTTTTAAAAATATTAAATATATTTTTCAATAATCTCAGATTAAAAAAATTACTTTCAAAAAATTAAACTTTATTGTATTTATTGATTACACAAATTTCCATACAAATTCAAATTCTAAAAATAAAATTAAATGAGGAAATGGTACTATGGTCAAAGTAGAGAATATTTTTGTTCTTATCATTAGATTACTCAGTATAGTAAACTCGACCTTCTAGTTAAAAATTAATAAATATAAAATATAAAACAATTGTTATTAGAAAAAGTCATATTTGTAATCAATTCTAGACTAAACTATCGTTTAATTATAAATAAAAAGAGTGAAGTTTTATTTTAGACCTTAGAAATATTATATGATACGATTAAGTTTAGAAAAAAATCATAAAAAAGGTTTTAGTCTTTGAAAAGATTATTAAAATAGTATAATTCCATATTTGAATTTAAATTCGTTGATGAATGAAAAATACAAAATAAAACTATTTAAAATCTGAAAAGAGAAAAAAAAAAAGTAAATAGTATAAAAAGAAATTAACAAATTTTTAGTTAAAATATAATAAATAAAGACTTGAAGTTGATTAGTATTTCATTACAATTAAAATAAATAAACAAAATAAAATCAATTTGGTAACAACTCATGAATTTGCAATATTTGTAGATTTAAACAATATTTATTTATTTATTTATTATTATAAAATATATATATATATATATATATATATATATATATATATATATATATATATATATATATATATATATATATATATATATATATATATATATATATATATATATATATATATATATATATATATATATATATTATTTATTATTTATATATATATATATATATATATATATATATATATATATATATATATATAATTATTTATTAAATCTTATTATCTCTTTAATTAATCTCTTATATAATATATTTCTTTCGATATTTTTAAATATTTTTTTTATTTAGATTTTTATTTGAAAATTTCAAAAATAGTTATTTTAGTAACAAAATAAATTTTTTTTATAAGAAAAGAATTTATTTTTTAATATTATTAAATAATTGATGTATATGACTTATATATAGCTTGGATATATTAGCTCTTTAATGAATGTGAAAAGTGGATATTCTCTTATAGTTATTGTATTTACTAAAGGTGCAAATGTGCAACAATCTCAGTGATTAAAGGTTGTAAAAGACTTTAAGATTATTGTGAGGTTGAGAGCTAGTTCACGTGGAGTGAGAGCTTGTGTATTTGTGTATTTTATGTATTGTTGTTAGTTTTGTCTATCTCGATATTGAGGTAGTTATAACCTTCGGTGTTTGAATCGAAGTCTTCATAAGATATATCAACCACTTTGGGGGTGGGAATAGATATTTGATTCTGTGAAATCTAATGAGCGTAGTTAAATCTCTCGACTCCATATGCAATATTTGTTGACACAATACACGTTTCACCGATAATCGCCAAAATGTTGGTATTGTGTGTATATAATTTGTGGCACTAATTCATTCTCTTGTTGATATTTAGTTTAATAACCCTGTTTTGTATTTTAAATACGCTTAATTGCATTTTGTGTACATATTGTACTGGTTGATGAGTTTTGTATTCTTTTTGTAAGTATTAGAGCATGATTGGAGCAATGAGGAATAAAAGCTCCAAAATGCATTTTTGGATCAATAAAGAAATAAGGCAAAAGAGATAGTCATTCCAAGTTATGCAGAGAAAGCAACAAAAGTTACTGGACTGGTGTGGATAGTCGGGTGATGGCGGTAGGTCATTGTGGATCGCCGCGATGGTGGGACGAGAAGGAGCCAATTTTCTTTGAACTTCTGCCTTGTTTTACTGTTGTGTTGCTGGGCAAGGAAGAAAAGCATTGTCGGATGACGTGAGTCTGTCGCCGAGCGATGGAAGATATTTTTCTCGTTGCCACGTGGCTCAATCGGGCCAAGTTTATAAGAACCATCGCGGCGACGCTTTTATTTCATTTTGAGAGTCATGGTTTTGGGAATAGTTTTCTCCCAATTTTCATCACCATACTTTTTGATAGCTTAGCTTAGAAAACAACACTAGGGCTCGACAATCCGAGATTTGTGTTTTATTGTTCTCTTCTATGTATTTATATTTTGTTGGATTTTGTGTATATTTACTCTAAACATGTGTATATTTTGTCGCCTATGGCGTTATATAAAACTTGCTTTACAAATTTGTGTTTATTATTGTCCGGATTTTTATTTTGTGTTAGGGATTTGAGTAGCTACAAATATATCCGCTTAGATTCTTATCTAGGATGATTATTTTTATTTTTGGACTCTAGAGATAGATTTAGAGTGACATTCACGTAGGGTATCCGAGATTAATGCATCCATGGTCGGTTGTGTCGGTTGTGTCGATTAAGAGATCGTCGATGCGAGTGGCATGGTTGACTTATGTGTTGTTGAGGTGGTAGAGATCACCGAGGTGATGCAGATGGGACTTTCAATTTAGGTTAGAAATGGCTTAGGTTGTGAGAGATATGTGATGATATAGACGAGTATTATAGGTTGAGTATAACTGAACGATATGTTTAAGTTTATGACGAGTAGCACATGGATAAGTTGTCTATCCTTTATAGCTGGTGTATTGAAGTGTTTCGAAATGTTTCGTTTGAAAAGTGTATGAAGTGTTTGGAAATGTTTCGTTTTGAAAAGTGTTTTAACTTTGTAAAGTGTGAGGTGTAAAAGATGTTTTGATAGAGCAAGCAACTAAAAGTCTTATTACCTACTCGAACGGTCGTTTCCAGTTATATTACTTTCCTTTAGAATAGTGTTATCCGTATCATTGGTTGGTAGGTAACCTATTCGTTGGATGTAAAGGGACATTGAAGGGACACTCGGATGGTCATGAAGGCAACTTGAGGAGTATCCTAGCACATTTGAAGGACGATCATCACTTTTCGTAGGCAACAATCGAGGGACTAGATCATGTATTCGTAGGCCACGAGGGACCATGATCTTTGTATCGAGGGACTATGATGATATGTTTATAGGCACCGGTGTAGAATACCTCTACGTTAGGGACTTGACCATTTGTTCGAAGGCGAGAGAATACTAGGTGCATGTGTGTGAAGAGTGTGTTAAATTCGGATAATTTATCTTGAAATTAGAAGTGATCACGCTCGCTTTTATCTTGCCATACACCTTAGTTACTAGCAATTTATATGGGTGCGGAAAGTAAATTATGGAAAATAAAGTCTGTAAATCCTTATTACATGGCTTTGGGCGTTACATAATATAGAGCGGAAAGTAAATCTAATTAGCTATTACATCCTATGAGCAATTACATAATATTGGAAAAAGAAATGCGAGAAAATTAATCCTAACTATTACAACCAGAGCGAGATACATAATCGGAAAGAAAAGAAAATCGTGATAAGAGAAAATGTGTTAGTAAAAAAGATTTTGGGTTAGGAAAAAGTTTTTAGGTTAGTAATCCTAATTAGATGATAAACAATTTTTTGGGAATTTTACGGGTTGATTTTAATAAGGAAAAGTAATTAAAAGTCAATTTTATGGTTAATTAACAATTAATTAAAATATGCATGCAAAATAATAATTTTATGTCAAAATTAAATAAGTATTTTTCTGACCTAAATGCAAAAAGAAAATATTTTGGTGATTTTTGATGTGTTAGAAAATTGATTGAAAAGAAATTAAATTAGAAAAGAAAATATGAAGAAAAATAGGAAAATTGTTAGTTTTGCAAAGTGTAAAAATATGAGGATGCAGGATCGAACTAAGGTCCTCCTTCCCACACGCGTGCTGCCTGCTCGAGCCAAGTTGCATATTGTGTTAATGACATGGAATAAAAGCATTATAAAGGAAATTCGTTTGAATGTATTTAAATTTAAAACACGCGTAGCCTTCATCTTCTTCCCGAGACACGACCTTTACCTACGATTTTTGTTTGTATGATAACCTATAGTGACGACTTTGTCTGGCTCCTACATCATCTGATTTCAAAATCACATACAAGCAATATAAATTCATGGTGAATACATGGGTCGATTCGGTTTGGCCTCCTGAGTGTGATAGTACCACTGGTTTTGGCTAATTTTGCCTAAAACACAAAGCCCTAATCCGGACCTTGAAAACCTAGCAATGGTGGATTCTAATTCACATACTCAAAACACAATTAACCTATGCGAAAGAGAAACTTCATTCTAAACACAACAAACAATCAAAACATGTTAAATATGCATGAAAATCAAAATCGAATTTGAGTTAGAATGTGCAAACCGAAATCGTGATTCCTTGATTCTGGACGTTTGGCTGGCTTGTGAGTACCTGGATCGATTCAGAGGACCTCCAGGAATGTGTTGGAATCCTTAGAATGCCTTGAATTGGAATGGAACTAGGGTTGCTAATTGCTTGAATGCCACGGTTTTTTTGATGCTTAGTAGGGTTCTTTGAGGCCAGAAATTTGTCTCCTGTGCTTGTGGATGCAACATGTACTTATAGTAGAGTGAATTAGGTCAAGAATTATGAAGAAATTATATGCCAATCAATGAGAAAATATTTGATTTGGGATGAAACCAAATATTGCCTTTTTTGATCAAATCTCATTCAATTCCTTTTCCAATCAATGAAATTTGAAATTGATAGGTCAGTATGGCTTACTTGGATCTCAAGAATGAGAGAAAATCCACCTTGCAATTAATTTTGATTTTCTATCTTTTATTTTAATTAAATTGGTTTTAAATGATTAAAATCCAAAATAAATAAAAATAAAAGATAAATTCGTGTCTTGGGTTGGAGGTTCCAATTCACTAAGGAACAAATTTGAATCAAGAAAAGTTAGGCCCATTTGCAAAAAATGGTTTTGTCAAGTATTTCTCTTTGTACCTCCTCAAAAATGCTCAACTTGTGCAAGGTGTATCTTGCTCAACTTTTAACATTTTGGGTGTTTTGGACTTTTAGAAAGCTCAAGATGTCCTCTAAACATCCTTTTTGGTTTCATCGTCATTGAGTTTCATGCTCATGAACACTTCTTTATAAAAGTTGACTTTTGTTGACTTTTAAAAGGACGTGTAATGTTTTGATCCATAACTTCCAAATGAAAAATTTTCTGCCAAGCTTGTGAGACATGAAGTTGTGAGAATTGAATCTCTTCAAAATGAGTGTGGTGGAAAAATTTCGATAAATTATGTGAAAGTTATGCTGGTCAAAGTTCGTGACTTTTGCGAGAAAGCCCAATTTAGAAACTTTGACTTTTGATCAATTCTTGACTTTTCTTGATGAATCATGATCAACCCTTTATCAAATGATGAATATCACTTCAAAATATTGATGTGACCAAAATTATGAAGTTTGACCGTATGTTGACCACAATTGACTTTTGTCCAATACAATTAATTTTCTACCATCGAGCAATTGTTGAGGAAACTTGACTTGTAAGGCTTGAAACTTGACATGGAGATTCTTTGAAGCATATGATGAGGCATGATTACCACTGGAAATGTTGGAGGCCCACCTTGATTTGAGAATGGCCAAAACCCTAGTTTGGGTTAATCGCTTAGAGAGGTTTGTATGCTGTCGACCTTGTGAAACCCTTGAGTATGGATATGGAAATGTCTTGAGAAGTAAGAGGAAAATTTTGGGGTATAACACCTGTCTCCTATGATATATTCCAATTACATCACCATATAGTCCCTAAAGCACGAGGGCTCATGGAGTTCAAAGTGTTTTAACCCCTGCTCATCTCTGGATTTCCTAATGAACTTATCTAAAACTTTTTCTTACCTTCAGCTCTCAAAGTTTTAGTCAACCTTCTAAAGAGGTTTTGGTGATTCCCTCATACGAGACATAAATGAGAATTCTTTATGAGATTTAGTTAAGTCTCTCATGCGAGACGTGGTTGAGTCTTCCCGACGAGACTTAGTGAGACCCTCAGGCAAGACTTAGTTAAGTTTTCCTAAGTAGACTTAGTTGAGCCTTTGTGACAAGACTTAGTTCATTCCCTTAGGCGAGATTTAGTTGAGTCTCTCATGCGATACAAGCCTTTCTAATGAGTTGAAACCCAGAAAAGACTTAGTTGAGTCCTTCATGCTATACTTAGTTGAGTCCCTCAAGCAAGACTTAGTTAAGCCTTCCTAACTAGATTTAGTCGAGCCCTCTCAAACGAGACTTAGTTGAGGCTTCCCGGTGAAACTTAGTTGAACTTTCATGATGATACTTTGTTGAGCCCTTCATATGATACTTAGTTGAGCCTTCATAACAAGACTTAGTCGAGTCTTTCAGGAGAGACTTAGTTGAGCCTTCTTGATGAGACTTAGTTGAGTCCCTCGAGAAAGACTTAGTTAAACCTTCCTAGTGAAAAATTAGTTGAGCCTTCCTAATGAGACTTAGTTGAGTCCCTCATATAATACTTAATTGATTCCCTGAGGAAATACTTTATATGAGTCATTTAGGAGAGACTTAGATAATTCTTTCTGACGAGACTTTTGAGTCCCTCAGGCAAGACATAATTGAGCCTTCCTAATAATACTTAGTTGAATATCTCATATGATACTTAATTGAGTGACTTAATTGAGTCTCTCAGGCGATACTTTAGACAAGTACCTCATATGAGACTTATATGTGCCTTCTTGATTTAAACTTTTGAGTCTTCCTAATGAGACTTTGTTGAGTCACTCAGGTGATACTTAGTTGGATTTTCCTTATGAGACTTAGTTGAGTCTTCCTGACGAGACTTAGTTAAATCTTTCGGATGAGAATTAGTTGAGTTTCTCATACGAGATTTTGTTTGTGAAATTCTTAAAGTTATAACTCATATGTTACTAGTGGATTGGGTGGGAATGCTTGGGAGTGATTCATAGTTTGGTGCTAAATGAGCAATCCACTGAGGTTGGGAAAATCCATTTGTGAAAGTCCATCGATGTAGTTACCTCATAGGGAGGCAATGATCTTTTGTGGAAGTTCAACAATGTCTTATCATATAGGGTGGCAATAAACTTCTTATGAAAGTCCGGTGATGTATTACTTTGGAGGGCTATAAGGATCTTCTTGTGCAAATATAACAATGTATTATCCTGTAGGGCGGTAAAGATCTTCTTGTGAAATTCTAGTGATGTATTACCCTGTAGGGAAACAAGGATCTTCATGTGGAAGTCTAGCAATGTATTACCACTATATGACGGTAAGAATCTTCTTGTGGAAGTCTGACAATGTATTTCTCGTAGGGTGGCAAGGATTTTCCTATGGAAGTTTAACAATGTAATTTGATAATCAAACCATAATAATAGTAACTTGATGCAAATATCATAATATTTTACAAGACTTTTTATAAATAGGCAACTCGCCCTTCTACCAATCCACTAAAATAATATCTCATTGTCTCGAGTTCCAAGTTATAGGAATGAGCCATCCATATATATATATATATATATATATATATATATATATATATATATATATATATATATATATATATATATATATATATATATGTGTGTGTGTGTGTGTGTGTGTGTGTGTGTGTGTGTGTTGTGTGTGTGTGTGTGTGTGTGTGTGTATGGTATATAATCCGTCATAGTTAGGTTATAGCTTTCTATTGGGTGGACGTTATGATTTATCGTGGCACCAAATCTTCTTCTTGCATCTCTCTTGAACCACCTTGGAGTTATATCTTTTTTATGCTTTTGTTTAATATCAAATTCTTAAATATGGGTGACTTATATTGCTTTTCCAATTAGATTAGTGACACATCTTATCCATGCTTCATTTTATTCCTTGTTAAATTGGGAGTATCTCGATGTTGGTGTGTCGATTTTGACTGAAAGTATGGCATCCGCCTATATAATAATGTAAAGGGAGCTTCCATGGTGGTGGAGTTTGGGGTGGTGTGATATGACTATACTCTTCGTGATGCTTCTCAACCCGTAGTCCCTTGGCGCGACAACTTCTTCTTGATCCTTCAATATCATTTTTTTTTATTGTTCTTGATGCTTGTTTGTGGGTGAACGATCTAATATGAACTTGGTTTGTTTAATTCATTGCAAAATCGATTATTGTAGTATTGGTAAACTAAGTTTCATTATCTAAAGCGATGGTAATCAGAAACCAAAGATGTACATCCTTTCGATAAAGTTGGCAAACTCTTTATATTGGAATTTTGGACACAAATTTTGTTTCTATCCACTTCATGAAGTAGTCTAATCCCACGACCATGAACTTTAGTTGGTCAAGATCTATAGATAAAGATCCTAGAATATCAATGCCTCATTGATAAAATAACCAAGGTTTTGTCACATAGTGAAGGAGTTTATATGGTGCATGGTGTAAATTAGCATGTATCTAAAATTTGTCATATTTCTTGATGAAAATCATGTTGTCCCTCGTTAGTGAAGATTGGTAGTAACATGCTCTTAATAGCTTGTGGGTAAAGGCTCACCCACCAATATGGATGTCATAGGCCCCTTAATGAACTTCTGCTAAGACCATGGAAATTTCGTGTTCCCCAGGTCACCTTAATATAGGAGAGGTTCTTCCCATTTTATGGAGCATCCCAATATAAAAACCTACTGTTGCGCCAGGATTTGCCTCGCTTCTAACTCTCGCCTAGTGGTAATTCTCCTAACTGCAAATAATGGATTATAGATGTCATCCAACTTCCAATAAAAGTGATATCAATAGTGTTTTCCTCCTATGCATCTCTTTTAGGGATGACAATCATTTCTTGTATTATAGTGTGGTGAATCTTATTTTCTTTGAAAGAAAGTTTGGACAACATGTATATCCTGAATTTTGTTCCCAATGCACATGCATTATCTCAAAAAATTGAAATGCTCGAAAAGTCACGCACCTTCATCAAATATTTGATGAGTTGTGATTTCTTCGCCTTGTACTCATTGACAACTTGCTTCGCCACCAACTGAGAGTCGATTTTGGCCTTCAGAGTCAACACACCTAATTGTAGGGCGAGGCTTAGGCCTCCAATAAGAGCTTTGTACTAGGCCTGATTATTGCTAGCCTTGACTTCAAACCTTAACGATTACTCTATCATTAGGTCATTTGGTCCTTTTAGCACTATCCTAATGTCATTCCTTTAACGTTGTAGGTAGGGAAATCTCCTCGCATTTGTGATTTGATGTTGTTATACATGTGACCTCATACATAAGAGGGAATGAGTTCTGGAGGTTTAAAAATCATTGACTTAAAATAAAATCATTTTTGAAATAATAGTTTGAAAATATTTTATTAAAAAGATTTAAATAAATATGCAGTAGAAATTCAATGTAAAAAATAAAGTGGACCATAAAAAATATAAGGGAAAAGAGATGACACCAAAAATTTATAGAGGTTCGGTCTAATGAAGTAACCTACTCCTCTTCTCAAGAATTTATATTGAGAGTATCTGATATTTTTCGAGATCTTTTAGAAGGTTAAGCCCACAAACCCCTTATACAAGAAAATGAAGTTTATAAGATAACTTTTATCCAAACAACAAACAAAAATTTTAAGTTTATGACATTTAATTTCAGTTTAAAATTTATAGTTTTTTTTTTTGTTTTCACATGTTTGCGTGTTATTCACTATGCTTCAGTCAAATTGATTGCCATTTTCATATTCCTTGTAAAATTTTAAGTGAAATAATGTATTTACGTGCCATTTTTTATGCAATATTTCTCTTGCGTAAATGGCGAAAATGACATGTGCTAGAGGAAGAAGACAATGTCTTCACGCCTTTTGTCCAATTCAAATGTTTATGTTGTCTATTTTTGATTGATTAGTGCTTTTGGTTTAACTTTTGTTTAATTTGAATGATGTTATTCATGAATGAAGTGTGTTGTGTATTGGTAGAAGTTTAGTGTATGTATGCTAAAGGCTTTGGGTTTAAGACCCAGGGAACATTTTTGTAATATATTAAATCTTGTTTCTTTTCATTTTTTGGTTCTTTTTGTTAATTTTCTTTTATTTTTATTTTCCTTTTTATTTTCCTTTTATTCTTTTTAATTCCAAAAGACAAAAAGCCAAATATTTTCATCTTATCCCTTTTTTTTCATAAAAAATATAAAATATATTATTAAAGATTTTCAATTTAGTTAAGTTTATTTGTACTTTTATTTGGTATTTCTTCACTTAACTTTGATTGAATTTTTTCTTGAGTGACTTATCTTGAGTTTATTATGATATCTTGGACTTTCTTGATAAGTGAATACATGGTGTTGGTTTGGATACATGATTTCTTGTTGTTTTTTTTATTGTTTGGGATCCTAATGTATGAACCTTGATACTATGAGCTTGTCTTGATTTGACTTTAATATTTTACTATGATTGATTACCCTTGGTGTTTAATTTTGATGCATGATTAAGGTTTTAACTCGGGTTATTATAGATACTTTATTTTGAGGTTTTGTTGATTTTGAATCATGCCTAAATGCCTTGATGGATGTTGTGTTATTTCCTTTTGATTAAATTTAAGAGACTTGAAATGTAATCAATCTTGACATGCTTTGATGCTTTCCTTATGGACTTTTGTTGTTGATTTCTTAAGATCATTTCTTATGCCTTACCTTTTGATACATGTCTTGATTTAGAAATTTTGGTTAATACTTAGGATGCTTAGGTGGATGTTTGATAGTGATATGTTCACATTCTCATGTAATTCATGTTTATATTTTTATTAAAGTAATCTTTGCCATGACACTTGATCACTCCTATAGTTTGATCTTGACTTATAACATGACATATTGCTTGTTTTCTACTTGTGTTTGAGACTTGTCTTGTGTTTTAAATTTCATGATGCTTGATTCTTGAATGTGATACTTTTGTTTAACCTTGACCTAATTTTTATGAATCTCATGTTGATGGTGCTTGTGCTAGGATTTTCTCATAATACATGAATATGTCTTAGTATTGATGATTGATGTTTGGTCACTTTGCCATGAGTTGATGAATTCTATTTGATAATGCTTGATTAAATCCAATGAAAAGGATTTTGTATGTTGACTCCTTGTTATGCTTGCCTCTTGTCGTTTGTTTTGCCCATATTTTCTTTGTTTTCATATTTTGGTCCCTAAAACCCTAATTTTCAAACTTACACCTCTTTTAGTAAAAACTTTGACTTAGGTCATTTCATTTCAAAATTTCTTTTAATAAATGCTTAATACACCTAAGCACCTCAAACTCTTTTCATAAGATTAAAAATACAAAACTCATTCAAAAAATTCCACTTAGGCTTTTATCTTTAAAACTTTTATTTAGATTAGACATGAGTCATCTTATATTTGAGATGAAATTCTCATATCCCTATTTCATTGATTGAAATGATGTTGATTTTTCCCACTTAAGAGTTAGTGACATACTTGTTGATTCAATATCTAAGTTGAAGCCCTTTTTGATTGATATGCAAAGATCCATCTTTCTCATTCGTGTGTGGTGGATTAGTTGAGTATTCTCATTAAGATGACAACTTATCTTTTCTTCTAAAATAAATCAACAAACAAACTTTAAACCTTTTAGATGAACTATGTGGTTCATATTTAACCATTACACATTGGTGGTACGTAGGCACGAAACTCATTGAAGTTTCTTGAATCAAACATTAAAAACATTTCTTCTCTCATCCCCTACTCTTTTAGCAAACAATTCTGTTTATCCAATACACAGATTTTCAAAGAGGTTCTGCAGTACTATAGATGTTTAGGGTGTTAATATCTTCATGTTGCATAACCAACACACGTACCTAAATATTTGTTTTATTAATTTTACTTTAAAAACTTCTTTGGGTTTTATTCATTTCCCCATTCCCTTGGAAATAATAAAGTGCGGTGGCGATTTTCAATTTGTGAGAGTCAAGATAATCAATAGCTTGATCTCAATTTTTCATCGCTACATAGTGGATATGATAATAATATTCATTGCTTATAAATTTTTGTTGACACAATATTCTATAAATATGTTAAGTTCAACAAGAATACCCAAGACCATGTAATCACCTTTGCTTGAGTGCAAAAAAGGAGGAAATAAAGGAGTCAATATTTACTTAAGATGAAAAAAACTCTCTAACTCATTGATATAATTCATAACTAATGTGAAAATAAGATATCACCACTCAATGTTATACATGTGATGTACAAGACATTTACTTTGGCTAATCTCGGTACCACTTGATGAGTCTAACATGTTTATGACCCTAATCTTTAGCAGAAAAATTAAAATGTGAAAACAACATGTAGTTATTGTAATACGGTGAACGACTTTGTTAGTGTTTTGTATATAAATGTCACGGATAGCAAAAGAGTCGCCACCGACTTTTAATTTTATCCAATTAAGGGAAGGTAAAGTTGAGAAAAAGACCTTCGTTAGATTGAGTAAGGGAGAAGGTTATGAAAAGGGAAGGTATTAGCACCCTTTCCGTAAAGGTTAGTTATCTCAGGGCTCTTAAGTTGCTCTTAGATCACTTTAAAATTGTCATTTTCTATGTGTTTGAAAATGTTTTTGAAAAGGCATTTCGCTTTGACTTGTAATGATTCATGTAGGAATGTATACAAAGTGTTTGGAAATATTTGTTTTGAAAAGAGTTTGAATTTGACAAAAAGTGTGAGGTGTAAAAGTGTTTGATCGAACCCAGCAACTAAAAGTCTTATTACGCTACTCGAATTGAGTGGTTTTCGTGTTATTTTTACGTTCCTAGAATAATGTTATCCGTACCATTAGTTGGCGGGTAACCTTATTCATTGGATGTAAAAGGAGACTTCGAAGGGACGCCGGATGGTCATAGAAAGCAACTTGTAGAGTATCCTAGCACATTCGAAGGGACTTATCATCATTTTTCGTAAGCGACAATAAGGGTCAAGATCATATTCGTAGGCGACATCGTGGGTCTTATGATCTTTAATATCGAAGGACTATGATGATTTGTTTTAGAAATAGCGGTCTAGAATACCTCTACGTTCGGGGCATGACCATTTGAATTAAGTAAAAGCGAGAGAATTACTAAGGGTGCATGTGTGAAGAGATTGTGTTGATTCGGTATTTTTATCTTGAAAATTATTGAGCTATGTTGATTATTATCTTGCCATTGCGCTAGTTACTAGCAATTTATGGGTGCGGAAATTAAAATCACGGAATGTAAAGTGCGGAAGGTAAATGTCCTCGCTATTACATGGCTTTGGGGCGGATACATAATTTAAACTTACGAAAATAAAAACCTAATTTAAACTATTACATCCATGGCAAGATTACATTATTGGAAAAATAAAAGCGGTAAAAGAGATAAATCGAAGCGGGTAACTTTTGTAAAGAATGAAAATCGGAATCGAGATGATCGAATAAGAGGAAAAATGTTAGAAAAATGCAAGATTTTGAATGAAAAATATGACATCTTGGAAATAACATAAATATACTAAAATAATTTTTGGGATTTTTGAATGCAATTTAATAATTTAAAACTAATTAAAATTGATTTAAAAAGTGCTAAATTATGAATAAAGAAATAAATATGCATGCAAAATTATATTTTAATTTTATAATTAAATAAAGATTTTCTGAAAATAAATGCAAAAGGAAAAAATATTTTGGTAATTTTAATGCATGAAATAAAATATTGAAAAGAAATTAAAATGCATGGAAAATATTAAAATAAGAAAATATGGAAAAAATTGAAGTTTGTAAAAGGAAATGCAAAACCGGTGCGGTGAGGATCTAACTCAGGACATGAGAGTATCCTTGCGGTGAGGAGCCAACTACCACCCTTGACTTGCACTTGTTGTCATGGAGCAGCGTGGCGTACGGAATTATGCAGCGTGTTCGCCGTTTGGAGGAGTCAAGCCCGTTAATACAGTGGGCCCGGTGAATGGGAGAGCCAACCGAATCGCCCAGTGAAATGCCACCTTACGCTACATTTGCCGGTCTTCGCACGAGTCACGCGGGCTAGGCTCGTCGTCTCTCCCCGGCACCCTTGATTCAATCTGCAAAAATACACGAAATAAAAAAGAAAGAGGACCTTGTCCCCCATCGGCCATAAGCGAACACGATGGTGGTGTTAGTTTCACCTAAAATGCTTGCACAAGCCGGTTTAAAGCTCATAAGTTTGGAAACCCTAAGTATGGCAAGCAGCGATTCTAACGTCCAAGCTAAAACAAAGCATTGCCGGATCTTGTCAAGCTAGAACCTCAGGAGCACAATGAAAACATTAAGAATCAATTTACACACAGCAGAATAATAAAATGCAATTTCAAGAAAAATTCAAAATGTATGAATGTATATGTACGATTTGCTTGCTTTGATCAATGATAAAGGTGTGTTCTTTTCATACTTACCCAAAACACGTTGGATGGTGGAAGAAATTTTGAGTGGCTATGACTTAAATTAAATTTCAAAAGTTTGTGAAATTTTTGGGAATAAGGGTTCTTTCTTGGGCTAGGGTTTCTTCCTTTAGCTTAATGTACTTAAGAGATTTATAGGATTTTGAGAGAGGAAAAAGAGTGAAAAGATTTGATTTGAGCATTCAATATTTTTCAAATAAAAATCAAATTTTGAAAGAATTTGATTTTCCTCTTCAATGCATGATCATGCCAAGAATTGGCAAATATTTTTTTTGGGCTTCCTTGGACCTCAAGTTTAGTATAAATCGTCCTTTTGGAAAATATATTATTTCATATTTTATATAATTTAATTTTGATTAAGTATTCTAATTCAAAAAATAAAATTAATAAAGGCGAAAATTGCATAGCCAAAAACATTTATGAATTCAAGAATAATGTCATGAACAAGTTTGGATCAAAAGATTTTAAAGCATTTGGAAAATTTGCATTTTGACCAAAATGTCCTTTTGTGCAATAGTCGAAATTGCTCACTTGAATAGTGTATCTTGCTCAATTTTCCACATTTTTGAGTGTTCTTGGACTTTTGGAAAGCTCTAGAGTCCTCTAACCAACCTTTTTTCTCATCTCAATTGAGTTTCCATGCTCAATATATCTTCAAACAAAATGTTGACTTTTTGTTGACTTTGAAAATGACACCAATGTTTTTTGAGCCATACCTCTCGAATGAAGCCTTTTTTGGACATTCTTGTGAGACATGAAGTTGTAAGAATTGAATTTCCTTCAAAACAAGAAATGGTGGAAAAAATTTAAAGAAAGTATAGAGATTATGATTAGATCAAAATTGATTGACTTTTCATCTAAAACCTAATTTAGAAAGTTTGACTTTTAGCAAATCGAGTTTTCTTGATGAATCATGATCAACCCCTTGATCAAATGATAAATGTAACTTAAAAATGAGGATGTTGACCAAAAATTATGAAGTTTGACTGTATGTTGACCACGGTTGACTTTTTGTCAATCTGTTGATTTTCAACCATCGGCGATTATGCGAAACTTGACTTGTAAGGCTTGAAACTTGACATGGAGAATATTTGAAGCATATGAGGAGGCATGATGAACATTGGAGATGTTGGAAATCAATTTGATTCGAACCACCAAACCCTAGTTTGGGTTGATTGTCTAGGAGAGAGTTTGAGTGACTCTTGAGGAATCCTTAGTATGGATGTATGGAATATCCTGAGAGATGGAGGGCAAATTTTGGGGGTATACAGATTATCCTTGAAGTAGCCAATTAAGTACCTGTAAAGAAGCCTTATGGCCCATAGTTCATAACCGATGATCAACACTTGTTGATCCTTGGAAAGATATAGTTTTTTAAAATATGATATAAAGTTAGATTGTCTCATATTGGGAGATAAGTTGGAAGATTATGATAATTC
This sequence comes from Vicia sativa, assembly GCA_021764765.1. Classification (NCBI taxonomy): domain Eukaryota; kingdom Viridiplantae; phylum Streptophyta; class Magnoliopsida; order Fabales; family Fabaceae; genus Vicia; species Vicia sativa. The sequence continues at coordinate 126,273,248 of CM038796.1, forward strand.
TCTAATATAGGTATGGGTCGATGGAAGAAATGACAATGTCATGATGTTTTAAAGAGGTTCTAAATAGTTATTTCACCACAAAAAGTTTAATGGATTGGCTATAGGCATTATAATTTGAATCCAGGTGTTGAATTCTATATTCCATGGAAACAAAAGTGAACAGAAGAAATGACCTGCCCTTTGCAACCGAATGAAGGTGAAAGGGATCAAATAATTAATCAAGGATATTTCCACTCTTTGAACTTAGAAAAATCTCTATATGAGTTAACCTAGGAACCCAAGATAGTTAATATTAATCATTTTATTACCAATGACAAGAGATATGTTGGTTAAGTAATTAAGAGATATGAAAATTGCTTCCTATGATTTATCACACAATGCATGACCTAGATATAAAATTATTTAACACACATGCTAAAAATAAAAAGCCGTATTTACCACACAAACAACTCAGTGAGATTTAACATAACTAATGCCTTAAATTGAATATGAAATTGAGAGGTTACTTTCAAGCATACTATATTGAATAGTTTTATATGTGAAATGATTATCAACATAGAGCAAGTAATAATAAAGACAAGGCTAAATAAATGTTTACATTAATTACATAAACCCAACCCATACCACTAAGAATTATAAAGGCTTGTATCTGATATGTGTTGTGCATATTTTGTTATACAAGTATTTTTAATTATTGTTTTCACTGAAGTTGATGTGATATTCAACCGTTCAATAGTTAAAAGCGTATTTTGAATTTGGTAACAAAGGTTTTATTTCCTAACTACAAAAATCATAGAATTTCAATCAAACAAATTTAGTATTCTTCCAAAAGAGTTGTTTTTGATTAAAGAAAGTTTTGGTTGGTTTTGATTGGTAAAGCATGTCGAGAATTAGGTTAAATTTAACCTAATTTCATATAAATTCAATTAATCAAGCCGGATGAACTAGTTGATGATTGATATAATTACGTATCCTCTCAATATTGTTGGTTTCCAACCAATATTGTGAGATTTTATCATATTACAATCTTTAGATGCCTCTTTAACTATTGACATGATAATCTTTAAATTGATACAAGTAAATACTAACTCCCAAAATCTATATCTAGTATTTGTTCCTTAGTAGAAGAATATCTTAGAGTCAACTTTGAAGCATATTTCTCAATCATGATCCAAAGCATAAAAGATAGTAAAACAAAGATATTCAACATATATATCATCGGTAATTCATACACCAAGAGATCAAAGAAATACATAAAATTTAGGTTAATTACCTCTAATCTTGACACAAAGAGGTTTAGCTACTCATACTCGTGATATCTTCACTTGCAAGAAATGG
>CM038796.1:126274685-126334685 GCA_021764765.1 Vicia sativa
GTAATCTATACCAAACATTGACCTCTCATTATCAATAAAATCAGTAGTCCGCGATAATCATGGGTTTCGAGGCATCCTAAGCCCATCTCCACTACTGTCAACATTTCTTTTCTTCTAATGCCATATATAATAAAATCAATACAAACCAACAACTTCATTCAAAGATGAGCACGAAGTTCAACGACGACTCCCTCCAAATGGCATCTGTTCATCTCCTGCTCACCTGCCCAGTGACACACTCCCAACATCTTTCCATGGCATCCACCATCTCCCATAACAACCTCGAGTCTAGCGAGACACTGCCCCAAGTCTCTGCAACTTCCAAACCAGATCCAAAGCCTGCTCCTTCGATCATCTCAACCATGAGTGCAATTTGTGTTCATCTTCATCTTCACCGTGTCATTTAAAGACAAGCATGTCAATCTAACCTTCTAGTACAGATCAAACTGTAGCTCACATTCCTCAATTTGCTCTCATATTCAGATCCAGTACTCATGATTCCTCAAGAGTTATCGCACAAACTCTCCTTAACCAAACCCAGGGGTTTGATATCTCAAGTCAGATGGATTTCAACACCTCTCAATGGCCTTGCGCTCTCATATGCTTTAGATTCATGTCAAGTTTCAAGCCAAGTTTTCCTGCATAATCGCTTTATGGTCAAAAATCATGCATTGGACAAAAAGTCAACTGGTGAACAACAAACTCTCTTTTTGGTCAACATCCTCATTTTGAAGTTACATTCATCATTTGATCAAGGGTTGATCATGATTCATCAAGAAAACTCAAGATTTGCTCAAAAGTCAAACTTTCTAAATTTAGTTTCTAGGTGAAAAGTCAACCAATTTGACTCGATCATAACTTTCTATACTTTCAAATTTTCCACCACCCTTGTTTTGAAGGAAATCACAATTCTACAACTTCATGTCTCACAAGAATGTCCAAAAATGTCTATTTGAGAGGTATAGCTCAAACATTATAGGTCATTTTCAAAGTCAACAAAAGTCAACTTTTGTTTTGAAGATATATTATGGTAACCGAATTGAGATGAGACCAAAGCATTGGTTAGAGGACCTTAGAGTCAAAAAGTCCAAGAACACCAAAAATGTGGAAAATTGAGCAAGATACTAATTTGAAGTTGGGCAATTTTGGACAATTGCACAAAAGGACATTTTGGTCAAATTGCAAAATTTTCCAAATGGGCGATAATCTTTTGATCCAAACTTGTTCATGATGTTATTCTTGACCCATAAATGCTTTGCATTGGTGATTTTCTATTTTCATGATTTATATTTGAATTTTACAACATTTAATTCAAAAATAAATAAAATATGAAAATTAAGTTTTTTTTCAAATAGTTTGATTTATATCTCTTAATGTCCAAGAAAGCCCACAACCATTACCAAATTCGTGGGCTCATGCTTATGGAAGGAAAATCTTTTTAAAGAAATTTAATTTGAATTTATTGGAAAATATTTGCACATTCAATTTCAATCTTTTTTCCTTGTTTTTTCTCTTCCAATCTCTTCTATAAATTGCCAAGAATACACACAAGCCCAAGGATCTAACCCTAACCTAAAAGAACCCAAACTCTTGCAAAATTTTCAAGAGTCTTGAAATTTAATTTCAATTTCCAAAGTGTTTCACCTCCAAACATCATTCCATCGCATCGCAGTAAGTTTGAGTAAGAATGCATCATTGCCTTTTGTTTAAATCATCAATCGATGCATACATACATACATATTCAAACTTTGTGATTTTTGCATTTTATTATCCCGCTTGTTTTAATTGATTCTAACGATTCTAATGTGTTCATGAGGTCCAGATGATCCGCCATCACGAAAGCTTGAACGTCAAAAACTCATGATGCCACATGCTAGGGTTTTAGAACCGCGACCGAATGTACTAGAGGAACTTTAGAAAAACTGAGACCACCATTGAACCTCGCAGTTCGATTTAGGGGGGTAGCTTAATCCTCGCTTTAATTTCAGGTATTTTGCAGATCGAGAACTTGCCATCGAGAAGACGACCGGGAGTTCAGCTCGGCTGGCTGACCAGCTTGGATCGAGCGAGTTGCATGCGTGGCGTAGAAGACGCGGCTCTCGATTCGCCCATTTATCAACCGGGCCTCACACGACTGTGCTTGAATTAAAGTTGGACAAGGCTATCACTTATGTTGATTTGTTCACCAAACACGTATGCACAATGGAAAGGCCGCATTGGTTTTATAGTGAAAGGGATGTTCCACATTCTCGGGTTCGTATAACCTTTTACACTTTTCCAAAACTCTATTTTCTTATGTTTTCATATTATTTAATATTTGCATGTTATTTTAATTGTTTTCATATTTTTTATTCTGCATTAAAAAATTACCAAAAACATTTTTTCTTTTACATTATTTTCATAAAAACCTTTATTTAATTTAATAAATTTAAAAATATAATTTTTGCATGCATATTTATTTTATTTTTATTTTTGCATTTAAATCATTATAAATTGCATTTTAATTATTAAATCTTTTCCAAAAAATCCCAAAAAATTATTTTAACTTATTTATCTTATTTCTAGAATATATTAATTTTCTCATATTAAAATTTGCATTTTTCTAACATTTTTCTCTTATTCATTTCTTCATATTTTCCGAATTTCTTATTCTTTTCATGTGTCGCCTGCTTTGAATTTTTTTTATCATTTTCTTTTTCCAATTATGTAATCTCATGGGATGTAATAGTTTAAATTAGGCTTTTATTTTCCGTAAGTTTAAATTATGTATCTCCCTCAAAGCCATGTAATAGCGAGGACATTTACCTTCCGCACTTTACATTCCGCATTTTACTTCCGCACTTATCAATTGCTAGTAACTAGCGTGTATGGCAAGATAACAATGGACATAGCTCACACTAATCTTCAAGATAAAATATCCGAATTTGACACACTTTTTCACACACGCACCCTTAGGGTAATTCTCTCTCGATGCCTTCGATTCAAAATGGTCATGTCCTCGAACGTAGAGGTATTCTAGCACCGTTGCCTTCCAAACAAATCATCATAGTCCCTTCGATACAAAGATCATAAGACCCACGATGTCGCCCGAGTACATGATCTTGACCTCGATTGTCGCCACGAAAATGATGATAGTCCTTCGAATGTGCTAGGATACTTCCTACAAGTTGCTTTCAATGACCATCCGATGTCCCTTCGAATGTCCCGCTTACATCCAAATCTAATGGAGCTACCTACTAACTAATGGTATGGCTAGCGCTATTCTAAAGGAAGGTAGAAGAACAACAAAACGCACCAATTTCGAAAATAAGTCTTTAGTTGCTTGCTCTATCAAATGCTTTTCACACTACATACTTTTCAAAGTTCAAATATTCTTTCAAAAACAAAACATTTCCGAACACTTTGTATACACTCCTACATGAGTCATTACAAAGTCAAAGTGAAATGCCTTTTCAAAACATTTTGTCAAACACACGTAAAGCAAATTTTAAAAGGTTATCTAAGAGCAACTAAGAGCCTGTAGAATAAACTGGATGGAAAGGGTGCTAATACCTCCCTTTTCATAACCATTCTCCGAACTCGTAATCTAACGAAGGTCTTTTTCTCGTTACTTTTACCTTCCCTTAATTGGATAAAAATAAAAGTCGGTGGCGACTCTTGCTATCCGCATATTTGATACAAAATCCTACAAAGTCGGCTTCACCGTATCATTGCATGTGTGAAGAGAGTTGTTAAATTCGTATAATTTATCTTGAAATTAGAAGTGATCTACGTTGTTTTTATCTTGCCATACACGCCTAGTTACTAGCAGTTTATATGGTGCGGAAAGTAAATCATGGAAAATAAAGTATGGAAAGTAAATCCTACGCTATTACATGGATTGGGGCGCTATAATATAGGAGTGCGAAAAAAATCCTAATTGCCATTACATCCCATGAGCAGCTATATAATATTGGAAAAGGAAAGGAGAAAATTAATCCTAACTATTACAACCCGAAGTATACATAATAATCTGAAAAGAAAAGAAAATCGCATAAGAGAAAATGTGTTTGTAAAAAAAAGATTTTTGGGTTAGGAAAAAGTTTTTAGGTTAGTAATCCTAATTAGATAATAAACAATTTTTTTGGGAATTTTCTGTGTTGATTTTAATAAGGAAAAGCAATTAAAAGTCAATTTTATGGTTAATTAACAATTAATTAAAATATGCATGCAAAAATAATAATTTTTATGTCAAAAATTAAATAAGTATTTTTCTGACCTAAATGCAAAAAGAAAATATTTTTTGGTGATTTTTTGATGTGTTAGAAAATTGTTTGAAAAGAAATTAAAGTAGAAAAGAAAATATGAAGAAAAATAGGAAAATTGGTTAGTTTTGCAAAGTGTAAAAGATATGTGAGGATGCCAGGGATCGAACCAAGGTCCTCCTTCCCACACGCGCGCTGCCTTACCACTGAACCAAGCTGCATATTGTGTTAGTGACATGGAATAAAAGCATTATAAAGGAAATTCGTTTCTGAATGTATTTAAATTCAAAAACACGCGCCAGGGCCTTCATCTTCTTCCTTGAGACACAGACCTTTACCTACGGTTTTCTGTTCGTAGCAATAGCCTATAGTGACGGCTTTGTCTGTCACTACATCACCTGCAGATTTCCAAAATCACATACAAGCAATATAAATTCATGGTGAATACATGGATCGATTCGGTTTGGCCTCCTGAGTGTGATAGTACCACTGAATTTGGCTAATTTTGCCTAAAACACAAAGCCCTAATTCGAACCTTCAAAACCTAGCAATGATGGATTCTGATTCCTGTACTCAAAACACAATTAACCTATGCAGAAAACTTCAAAACTTCATTCTAAACACAAACAAACAATCAAAACATGTTAAATATGCATGAAAATCAAAAATCGAATTTGAGTTAGAATGTGCAAACCGAAATCGTGATTCCTTGATTCGGACGTTATCGTTTGGAGTACTGGATTGATTCAGGACTCTGTGAATGTGTTGAAATCCTTAGAATGCCTTGAATTAGACTGGAACTAGGGCTGCCAATTGCTTGAATGCCACGATTTTTTTTATGCTTAGTAGGGTTCTTTGAGGCCAGAAATTCGTCTCATGTGCTTGTGGATGCAACATGTACTTATAGTAGATTGAATTAGGTCAAGAATTATGAAGAAATTATATGCCAATCAATGAGAAAATATTTGATTTGGAATGAAACCAAATATTGCCTTTTTTGATCAAATCTCATTCAATTCCTTTTCCAATCAATGAAATTCGAAATTGACAACTTGTATGGCTTGCTTGGATCTCAAGAATGACAGAAAATCCACCTTGCAATTAATTTTTGATTTTCTATCTTTTATTTTAATTAAATTGGCTTTAAATGATTAAAAATCCAAAATAAATAAAAAAATAAAAGATAAATTCGTGGCCTTGGGCTTGGAGGTTCCAATTCAGCTAAGGAACAAATTTGAATCAAGAAAAGTTAGACCTATTTGCAAAAAAATTGGTTTTGTCAAGTATTTCTCTTTGTGCACCTCCTCAAAAATGCTCAACTTGTGCAAGGTGTATCTTGCTCAATTTTTAACATTTTTGGGTGTTCTTGGACTTTTTAGAAATCTCAAGATGTCCTCTAAACAACCTTTTTGGTTTCATCTTCATTGGAGTTTCCATGCTCATGAACACTTCTTTACAAAAAGTTGACTTTTTGTTGACTTTTAAAAGGACCTGTAATGTTTTGATCCATAACTTCCAAATGAAGCATTTTCTGCCCAAGCATGTGAGATATGAAGTTGTAGAGAATTGAATTCTCTTCAAAATGAGTTATGGTGGAAAAATTTCTGATAAAGTATGTGAAAGTTATTGTAACACCCGTTTTATTTAATATTATATTAATATTTTTGAATTATCATTTGACGATTGTTTTAGCGACGAAAATAATTATATTAATCAGTATATCTATTAATATATTTAGCGACGTTCGGTTCAGTTTGGTAAAATATTATTCGGACCGATATTTAATTTCCCGGAATTAAATTAACAAATTAAGTTAATAATATGATTAGATGTTATATTTAGTGTATTAAGAATAGATGAGGGGTATGTGAGCAATTTCCTTAAGTTGGCTAGTAAGACATGTTATACATATATATCATTTCCTCCACCTTTCCAAACATAACACCAAAACACAAAAGTTGAGAAGTTTGGAGAAAAGCTAGGATTTTGATTGAAGAAGAAGAAGAGAGTAAGAAGAAGAACAAGGCTTGGTTGCTTGGTTGAGGAATCATCAAGAACACTCAAAGCTTGCTAGGTAAGGGGTTTGATTTCCATTTCATTTAGTTAGGGTTTGATGGATTTAGTTTGAATTGGGAGAAAAATTGATAGATAGTTTATAGAGTTGTGTTGGGTGATTGTTGAAGGGTTTAGAAGATGTGAATTTGGTATAGAAATTATGGGTGTTATCTTAGTGTTGTAGTTTTGGATTTATAGGAAGAATTAGAAATGAAAATAGGAATAGAAATGGAAATGAAAAAACTAACAGTAAAATAAGAAAAACAGAAAAATTAAGAAAACTGTATCATATTCAAAACGCATGGAATTTGGAGAAGAAGGATGAAAAACATAAGGGGGGGAGGCGCCCACCTCCATTGTGGGGCGACCACCCCCATTGCTGAGGCACCCGCCTCCTTTAGGCAAGGGTGAAGGGGACGTTCGTCCTTGCAAGAGGAAAGGGAAACGGATTTTTCCCTGTTTTCCAATTTTTCTATAACATGCATTTTGCTGTTTTCTGTCATAATAATTTTCCTGCATAATTTTCACTGTAAGTTAGCTTCTGTTTTATTTTATAATCCCAATTCCACCTAATAATATTTGGTAACCATAAAATATAATTAGGGGATAAGATAGCCGATTAAATTTAGAACCCGATTATGTTCCGATTTTGGTAAATTCGACGACGGAGCAAGTTGCTCCGAATTCAATGAAAATTGGCGTGCTAACTAAGTTTGACGTGTAGAACGTAGTGGTGAAGTTAGTTTTTCGAAATTGTGAGTTTTTACGGAACGACCTGAAATAGGCTAATTTACGGTAAATTGACCTGGATTGTGTTTTAGTCATTTTAAGGCGTATATGAACTATCCGATTTTGAAGTTGATGTTTATAAATTATGCCGGTAATTAAGAATGGCTTTCGCGACGATTATTGATGTTTTTACTATTTTTCCGTTTTTGGAGTTAGAGGATTAATTGATAATGGTGTTTTGCGACGATGTATATAATTATGAATACTTGTTGTTCATGCGATGCGATGACATGTTTATTGGATGTGAATAAATATGGCGAAGTAGACTTTATGTCAATTGTGATGAGCGATAATGATATGTTGTTGTGTGGTCTTTATTTATTGAGTCACATACATTTCATAAGCGAAGAGGGCTTTCATGCCAAGCGATGATGGCTGCCGAGCGAAGATGGGCTTTATGCCAAGTGTCCCTAATTACGGACAAAGCGATGGGTACCACATGCATAACATAGTCGTGTCTTATGGAGTCCATTATGTTTATTTTAGAGTCGATTATGTTTATGTTCGAGTTGTTTATCATTGAGTCCTTAATTGATGAATGATAATTGAATTGCGACGGTACGTGATGTTTTGTGTTGATGCGAGTACAATGATTATGTGATGGAGTTAATGTGTTAATTTATACACCAAATGCTAATTTAAAGTATGTAAGCTTAAATACATGTTGACATACTTTATTTAACTTATATCAATTATAATTCCAAACTATCTATATATTCCATCATTGTTTTTAATTATATGTTTTGGAAGTATCTCACCCTTTATTTGTTTCATTGCTACCTATATATTGGTAACGGCGTGTGATCCCGAGGATGAGGAGGATTAGCTCGAGTCACTTTATTTTGCGCTGCTCGCTTCCGGTCGTAGTAACACTTGGATTTGGGCGACGCCATTATTTTGATAGGATAGTTTGTATATACTATCTTGTTATGTTATAACCTTATATATTGATGACAACATGATGTTATTTATATTTTGTTAACATATTCGCTAGCCGTGAATATTCATATGTACGTATGATGAATTATGAATGATTCGATATCCGATTTTGATGTGCATTATAATGTTAATTGTTGAAAATGCTAAGATGTGATGCCTCAATTTTGTTAAATGAAATTTTGAAACTCTGATTTTATTATATAATTACGGGTAGAATTGGTGTTATATTATGCTTGGTCAAAGTTCGTTGACTTTGTCCGAGAAAGCCCAATTTAGAAACTTTGACTTTGATCAATTCTTGACTTTTCTTGATGAATCATGATCAACCCTTGATCAAATGATGAATATCACTTCAAAATATTGATGTTGACTAAAAATTATGAAGTTTGACAGTATGTTGACCACAGTTGACTTTTTGTCCAATACAACTAATTTTCAACCATCTGAGCAATTGTCTGAGGAAACTTGACTTGTAAGGCTTGAAACTTGACATGGAGATTCTTTGAAGCATATGATGAGGCTTGATGACCACTGGAAATGTTGGAGGCCCACCTTGATTTGAGAATGGCCAAAACCCTAGTTTGGGTTAACTGCTTAGGAGAGGGTTTGTCTGGTCGACCCTTGTGAAACCCTTGAGTATGGATATGGGAAATGTCTTGAGAAGTAAGAGGGAAAATTTTGGGGTATAACAGTTGCCCCTATTCAATCTTCTTGTACTGGAAAGGTTAGATTGGCATGCTTTCCTTTCGTGACCTGAAGGTAGAAGATGATTGAACACTCGAGTACACCTAAAAATTTGCACTCGTTGTTGGTTGATGATGCGCTGGGATGGGCTTACAGATGCCATTTGGAGAAACTATATCGGAGATTGAGTCGTACGCTAGACTCGTAAATGTTATTTGAATAGGCTTAAGATGCCATCAGGAGAGAACGATGTTGGGGAATGAGTCGTTCGTTAGACCCTGTAGGTTTGTTTAAGCAGAAGAGGCGACGGAGATGGGCTTAAGATGCCATCCAGGATGTTGAGTCGTATGTTAGACTTCATGTCCGTCTTTGAATGAAGCTAATGGTATGTATTGATTTTTAACCAAATATGCAACATTCTGAAGGTAAAGATATATCGATAAATAGTCGGAGATGGGCTTAAAGATGCCATCCGGGGCAACTAAGTCGTATGCTAGACTCTGTAGTTGTTATAGATAATAAGAGAGGGTCAGAATAAACCTTCATCCTGGCTATTCTGAGGCGGATACTTGGCAGAATGTGGATAGCTTTCCCGTCTTGCTTCTGGTATTGATCCAATGCCTGTTGCTAGAAGACAACTTGTATGGTCTTTCAGATAGGGTTCCCCGTCTTGTTTCGGGTATTAATCCTCGACCTTTCGTTTGGAAAAGATTTGTATTGTCTTTCAGATTGGGTTCCCCGTCTTGCTTCGGGTATTAATCCTGGACCTTCCATTTGGAAAAGATTTGTACGGTCTTTCAGATTGGGTTCCCCGTCTTGTTTCGGGTATTAATCTTGGACCTTCCATTTGGAAAAGATTTTTTTCCTGTTGAGGAAAATAAAACCTTGACAGGATATAGTTAGTTTTATGCAGATTATGATGCATGCGAGCATATGATAATGTACATGAATGATATATGCACATGTCTTGTTTTTTTTATTGTTATGAATAATGCATGAGTGTAGATGTTGTGGTATTTCAAAACATATCCATCTTAAAGAAGATGATGACGTCCTACCGGGGACTTCTAACTTCTGCTTGGGGATGAAGTTTGCTGAAAACCCTGACTTGGAGGAGAAAGAGATGTCTTTGATTCCTCCGATGCACTATATGACCAAGTTTCGAGCCTAGATATTAATGCGGTTGGAAAGAATAACAGCTGGGAGGTACTCCGCTGGGGATCTTGTGCGTAGATCTTGTTGGGGAATATCTGATTATTGCTTGGAGACAAGGCTCGAAGATTCCTTTGAGGTGATGAATCTGAAGTTTGTTGAAACCTCTAGCTGGGGAATAAGAGATGTAAGTTTCCTCCGATGCACTATCTGACCAAGTTTCGAGTCTAGACATTGATGCCACCGGGGGGTGATAATCGTTGAGGGATATTCTACTGGGGATAAATACCTCTGTGTATACGAGATAAACTGTTACTGCTTAGAGACTGATGTAACGAGGTGAGGTTGGTTAATATCACTGCTCGAGGGCTAATACGATGAAGCTTGAAGTGTTGGAACACTGGCGGGAGGAGGTTAGTACTTCGTCGGAGAAGGTTTGATGGTTCTGTGGGGATTGTATTCTTGTGGAACTATCTCGCGAGGAATGCATTGGTGACTTTAGTCGTCATCTCAATTCCTAGAACCTGCAGTAATTATTTTTGTTCGTTCGCTTTTCGTATGTTTGTGAACAGATGTTTATTGTCAAATGCATATAATCATTCAAAGCAATCATTGGACTTTATGCAGAAACCACGAAAAATGAACACTGTAAAAGAAAGAATTTGCATTAATTTTGAAAGAGTGGTGTATGACCAAGCAGTTTGTATACAATGAAAGTAAAAAGCTATACGGAAGTAATCTCGTCGAGTTTCAACTATGCTAGTGCTCATATATTTCGACTATCTCATCTCCTTGTTGTCAGTAGAAAGTGAGTGAATCGATTTTCGCCATTTGAATCTTGAATGTTGTGAGTAGGTGATCTGGACGAGACATAGTCGTACGCTTAAATCCCTAACTTTTGCCTAGACCGCCCTTTCGGGTTTTTAGTCTACCGGGATACCCTTTTTTGCTCAAGCCGCCTTTGCAGGTTTTTGACTTGCCGGGGGTGTACATTTTTTGTATATATCCTTAACTTTTGCCCGAACCTCTTTGGTTCGCCAGGATGCCCTTATTTTTGCCTAGGTCAGTCGACCTAGCGGGTCTCGTTTATGCGTAGTATTTTTTGACTATGTCTGCGTTCACAGGGTGTGGGAAGTCTTCTCCATCCATGGTGTTAAGTATCATAGCTCCACCGAAAAATACTGTTTTGACTACAAACGGTCCCTCATAGGTGGGAGTCCATTTGCCCCTGGGATTACCTTGTGGAAGACTGATGCGCTTGACTACTAGATCACCGACCTTGTAGACTCGGTGTTTGACTTTCTTGTTGAATGCTTTGATCATTCGCTTCTGGTAAATTTGTCCATGGCAGATGGATGCGAGTCGTTTTTCGTCAATCAAGTTGATCTGATCGAGGCGAGTCTGGATCCATTCGTCTTCGCCTAACTCCGCGTCCTGGAGGACTCTGGTTGAGGGTACCTGAACCTCGATTGGTAGGACTGCTTCCATACCGTATACGAGAGAGAAGGGGGTTGCCCCTGTAGATGTTTGTACTGTAGTGCGATAACCATGGAGAGCAAATGGCAACATCTCGTGCCAATCCTTGTAGGTCACTGTCATCTTCTGTATGATCTTCTTGATATTTTTGTTGGCGGCTTCCACTACGCCATTCATCTTAGGCCGATATAGAGAAGAGTTATGATGCATGATCTTGAACTGCGTGCAGAGTTCAGTGATCATTTTGTTGTTTAGATTGGTACCATTATCTGTGATAATCCTTTCGGGAGTGCCATACCAACAGATAAGATTATGCTTGATGAATCGAGCAACAACATTCTTGGTAACAGATGTGAACGAGGCTGCTTCTACCCGCTTGGTAAAGTAATCAATTACCACAAGGATGAAACGATGTCCGTTCAAAGCAGTGGGTTTGATTTCTCCAATCATGTCAATGCCCCACATCGCAAAAGGCCAAGGAGCGGTTAAAACATTCAGCGGTACTGGAGGTACGTGTACTTTGTCTGCGTATATTTGGCATTTGTGACAAGATCGAGCATAGCAGTGACAATCAACTTCCATGGTGGACCAATAGTAACCTGTCCTCAGAATCTTCTTAGCCATTGTATGCCCACTGGAGTGGGTACCGAATGCGCCTTCATGTAATTATTCCATGATCCGTTCCGCAGTTTTCTGATCTACACACCAGAGTAAGCATAAATTGTGATTGCGCTTGTATAAGATGTCATTGCTGAGAAAGAATTCGGAAGCGAATCTTCTTAAGAACTTCTTGTCATTGACGGATGCCCCTACGGGATATTCCTGAGTCTCGAGATACCTCTTTACTTCATAGAACCAAGGTTTCTCTTCTGTATCAAGTACACAACAATATGCTAGTTCGTCAAACTTTTCGATGATGATTTGGGGAGCTTCATTGTCCTACCTGACCTTGAACATAGATGAAATAGTAGCTAATGCGTCTGACAACTGATTCTCTTCTCGTGGGATGTGATCAAAAGTGATCTCTTCGAAGTAAGAGATCAGGCTCAGAACATGCTCTCGAATGGAATGAGATTCAGATGCCTCGTATCCCACTCGACTTTGATCTGACTGATCACTAAAGTTGAGTCTCCATACACTTGCAAGAATTTGATTCTTAAGTCAATGGCAGCTTTGATACCCATGATGCATGCTTCTTATTCGGCCACGTTGTTAGTGCAACTGAAACATAATCTGGCGGTGAAAGGAGTGTGTCCGCCTATAGGAGATGTAATGATGGTGCCAATGCCATTGCCAAGTGCATTTGAGGCTCCATCAAAGACCATGGTCCATCGGGATCCGTGTTCAGGTCCTTCATCCGGTCTCGTTCTTCATAATCAAGAATTAACAAAACATCTTCGTCTGAAACTCGAATCATAGATCGATAGTCATCTAGGGCTTGATGAGCCAAATGATCGCTACCACACTTCCTTTGATCGCTTAAGAAGTATATTGATGTTGTATTCGTCAAGATCATTTTCCATCTTGCTAGTCTTCCGAGAGAGCTGGTTTCTAATATGTATTTTATCGGATCCATCTTGAGATCAACAAGGTAGTGTGAGTCAACATATATCGCCTTAGTCGGCGAAAGCCAAGCCAAAGCATCGCAAGTTTTTCAAGTCGCGAGTATCTTGTTTCACAAGTAAACTTTTGTTAAGGTAGTATATTGCATACTCTTTTCACTGCACTCGCCATGTTGCCCCAACACACACCCATTGAGTTCTCTAATATCGCCAAGTACATGATAAGAGGTCTTCCTTTGGCGCGGCATCGGATGAGGATTCTCGCAGTACTTTTGATTTTTTCAAAAGCGATCCGAAATCGCCATTCCACTCCACCACTTGATCTTTCTTTAGTAACTTGAAGATTGGCTCACAAGTAGCGCTAGATGTGCAATGAATCGCAATGTAGTTCAATCGTCCCAAGAAACCTTGACTTTTCTCAAGGGAGTCGGTATTTCTTGAATAGCTCTAACCTTGGCGGGTCAACTTTAATACCTTTTCCATCGACAACAAACCCCGTGAGTTTACCGGATCCGACCCAAAGGTGCACTTGTGGGATTAAGTCTTAGTCCGACTTCTTCGCCATCAAACAGCTGCAAATGATTGAGATGTTCTTCTTCAGTTTGTGATCGAGCTATCATGTCGTCGATGTAGACCTCTATCTCGTGACGAATCATGTCATGAAATAATGCCACCATGGCACGTTGATGAGTGGCGCCAGCGTTCTTTAGTCCGAACGGAATGACCTTGTAGCAGAATGTGCCTCACTGTGTAACGAAAGTAGTCTTCTCCATGTCTTCAGGAGCTATTTTAATCTGATTGTAACCGGAGAAACCATCCATGAAGGAGAAAACTTTATGTTGAGTGGTGTTGTCAACTAGAACATCAATATGAGGTAGTGGGAAATCGTCTTTCGGACTCGCTCTGTTCAAATCTCTGTAATCTACACACATTCGTACTTTACCATCCTTCTTAGGTACAGGTACCACATTCGCAACCCACTGTGGATAAGAAGTGACGGCTAGGAAACCGGCATTGAACTGCTTCATAACTTCGGCTTTAATTTTCTCTGACATCTTAGGATGCATACGACGGACCTTTTGTTTCACAAGGAGAAAACCTTCTTTGGTCGGTAACCGGTGCACCACAATATCTATGTCTAGACTTGGCATGTCTTCGTATGACCAAGCAAAAACCTCGATATAGTCTCGTAGCATATGGACCAATTTTTCTTTGACACTGTTCTCAAGACCCGCTCCTATCTTAATTTCTTTTCTATCTTCGTCTGTACCTAGATTCACAACCTCAACTGACTCTTTGTGTGGCTGTATAACTTGTTCCTCTTGTTGTATCAATCTGACAAGTTCTCCTGGCACTTCACAATCTTCCTCACCTTCGTCTTCGGCTTGGCAGATCGGATTATCGAAGTCATATTTAGCAATAGCAAAGTCATATCAACTAGATTCGAGTGAATCAGCAGTATCACGTGTGTAAGAACACATAGCTTTTTAAAGGGGTAGTAAAGTAAAAGAAAGAAAGCAGTATTTAAATGCAAAAGTCCAATAATTTTATTAAATGAAAATATGCAAATGACAGATAATAACCCTCACAAACGAGCCGTGATGCCCCGGGCAAGGCATTAGGCTTTTAAGTTTATTGTTCAAAGCGTAGAAAATGAAAAGCATAACAGCAAACAAAAGCAATTACTCCTGTCTAAAGGATATTGATATGACATCTTCGGTCTTCCAATTGCTGAGTCCGTCGTCGGGAGTTGGGAAGATCCAATCGTTGATGTCGAAGTCGCTGTCGTCGTCTTCTATAGCATGGACTCCATTCTTGCTGATTCGGAAGGGAAGTTGGCCGACACGTCATGGCGATCATCTTCTCGACCTTTGGTGGTGAAGCTTCAAACCACTTGTCGATTTGAAGGAAGATTAGGAGTCGACCCCAAATAGTACTACCTCCTTCTTCATCGCAATTGAGCATCCTTCGCCGAGGCCATCCTAGGCGAACTTGTGTAACTTCAGAGGACAGGAGAGTCAACAACCATGACTCTTGGAACTGTTTCGAAAGCTTAACAGGGAGTTTCGAAGAATTCACCTTCCATTTCGAGGTATCGAATGACCGCAGATGGCTCACCATATATTCTTCCTCACCAGATATCAGAACAACCTTCCCTTCATCGGGTATTTCACTCGATGAAAGGTAGAGGTAATAACGCCGCCCCATGTATCCCGCCCAAGTAGGCAAGAGTAAGCTGGAGGGATGTCCATGACAAAGAAAGTGGAGTCGAAAGTCTGGGAACCGACTTTAACTGGTAGAATGAGCTCTCCAAGTACTGTTCTCTTAGAACCATCAAAAGCTCACACAATTATGTCACTGGGCTTCAGGACCAATCCTTCAACATCAAGTCGGTCGAAATCACTCTTTGGTAGGATATTCAGAGCAGAACCGGTATCTACCAAAACATGAGACAATGTAACGCCCTTGCATTCAACAGAGATGTGCAAGGCTTTATTGTGTTTCCTTCCGGTAGAAGTCAAATCAGCATCAAAGAAGACCAGACTGGCAAAGTGCTAGCAATACAAACTTCAAATTGATCAATAGTAGTGTCTTGCGGTATGTGAGCATTCTTCAGAAACTTCACCAAGGCCTTAGCATGAGCCTCAGAACACATTAGCAAAGCAAGCATGGAGATCTTGGACGGAGTTTGTCCCAACTGTTCCACAATATTGTAGTCACTCTTCTTGATTATCTTTAGAATTTCCTCCATTTCTTGCTTGGAGGTGTCTTCAGCAACTTCCTTTGGTACTCCTGTCTGAGCAGGATGAGTCACTGGTTCTTTCCTCTAGCTTCGGGAACTGGTTCGATAGCTGGAATGCGAGCTGGAGTCGTAGTATCTTTGTGAGGAGAGATCTCTGGAGAAAGTACTCTTCCGGTTCGGGTTACTTTGCTTGATCCGGTGATGTTGTCAATGTCAGGAATGGTAGCTTCAACTGTGTCTTCAATGGTCAAAAGGTCTTGCTTGACGCCATGATAGTAAACTTTAGCTCCATAGTTCCACGATATAGCTTTGTTAGAGGAATATGGAACTGGTCTGAGAGAAGTAATGATGAGAGGTGCCACTCTAGGAACAGGATTAGCAAAGGAGATCCTTATTTTGTTCACATCAGCATAGATCTTACCACCAAAAGATCTCTTCACAGCATTTGAAGATGACTCTCCTTGAATCTTTCCGCTCTTGATTCCAGCTTCGATACATTCTCCTGTCAATATTAGCTCAGGGAATCCGGCTGAAGAGTTTCCAATCAGATGATTGAAGAATAGGCCTGTCAGTGTTCCCATAAACATATCAACCAACTCCCTATTTGGACAAGGGTGGTTGAACTCTGCCTGCTAGATCTCTCCATTTCTAAGCATACTCTTTGAATTTCTCATCACGACCCATAAACATGCTCTGTAGTTGCATGCGAGTGGGTGCTAGTTCGGCATTGTACTGGTACTGCTTGTAGAAAGCATCTACTAAGTCATTCCTGGTATGGATGTGGGTACTCTCTAGCTGATAATACCACTCCAACTGAGCTCCTAATAAACTCTCTTGGAAGTAATGGATCCACAGTTTCATGTCATCAGTGTGAGGATGGATCTTCTGAACATAGGACTTCAAATGCAACTTCGGACAAGAAATGCCATCATACTTGGGAAAAGTAAGAACCTTGACCTTGCGGGGAATCACCACACCAGGAACCAGACTCAGATCATCAAAATTCATCCTGGACATCTTCAGATTTTCCACAGCATTCAGACGGTCTTCAAGTTGTTTGTGTTTGTCGTCCTCATGAGAATACTGCTCGTTCTCATAGTCTTCTTCTCTGTTTTTAGACTCACACTGGCTTTCTTCGTTGTTCTTGATACTTTCATCAGTTTCAACACTCTTGTCTGAGAGTTCTACATGGATGACCATCCTAGGTCCACCCTTATGACGTCTTCCCATGTTGAGGACACCGATGACTTTCTTCTTTCTGGTGATGAGCTTCTTCAAGTCTTCCTGGCCTTGGACCAAGTTGGTGACCATTTCCTGGAACTGAGCATTCTGAGCCTGGAGATCTTTGACAGTCTGTTCGAGAGCCATTTCTGCTAAAATAAATAGCAAGAAAATAAGAAAACCGATCTTCAATGTACCTGTTATGAAATGTCATGCCATGATATGCGATGTTTATGCAATGCAATATTTTCAAGGACCTTAGGAATTTAAATTTGTTAAACAAGCATGAACAAACTTTTATTAGTTTCTCTTTTTTTTTCTTTTTCTTTTTAAGTACAAAAGATAGTTTGGAAAAATAAAAGAACAAATTCCTAAAGCTCTAAGTCTCCCATGGGCGCTTCCTTTTGGTATTGAAGTAGGTGTTGATGTTTAGCTCCTCGTGAAGTAGCTTGGTTAACTCTAATACCTTCTTCTCGCTTGCATAGAACTGAGCTTCAAACGTATACCTTTCTTCTTTAAGTTGAATCCTGGATCTCTTCAAGTCTTCAAAATCAATAGGCATGTCGGGATGGAGAACGGTATAGGGTACATCACCTATAGCAACAGGTTCCATAAGTACTGGTAACACGGGTGTAAATGGCATCATGAGGTTTTGAGCTCGAGCTCGCACCCATTTGAGGTAAGGTTCCCAAGGAATGGAACTTATGTGTCCCAAAGTCTTGGTATCAGTCTTCTTTACCATGCCCCAAGCATGTATAAATCTTCGACGGTAGTTCTGGAGATCGTGGTTGTAGTTGAACACAATATCTTAGAGAAGCATATCGTGAGGACCATCTCTTTGAGCATAACCGAACTGACGTAGAGCTAAAGAGGGGTTGTAGGTGATACCTCCCCTTATGCCAAGGAGTGGTACATTAGGGAATTCTCCATAACGCTTAATGAATGTGAAGTCCTTTTGAGAGAAGAGACACCAACGGATATCTGAATGAGAGAGTGACATCAGTCTTTGAGACCACTTTAACCTTTGCTCGTTCTTCATTACTGATTGAGGAAGGTGCGAAATAAACCACCTGGAAAGTAACGGTATGCAACACATGAGAGTTCCTTGTATTTTGATGGTACGAGTGTGGAGAGAGTGTAGAATGTCTCCAAGTAAAGTAGGCACATGATTACGAGTGAGGAATATCTTGATGGCGTTCACGTTAATGAACTGATCTGGATTAGGAAATAGCACCAAGCCATAGATTAGCAAGGCCACAATGTCTTCGAATGCATGAAAAATCATAGCTTTTAGGAATTCTCGAGCTTTCTTTATCAGAAACTTAGCAAGTAAACCCTTAACTCCGCTTCTTGTTTCCTAATTATCTTCAATGTATGACCGTTGCAGATGTAACGCTGATGCGATGTCTTCGTACTTAGGAGCCTTTTCTGAATCGGTAAATGGTATCTGATCAAGGATAGGTATCCCAAGTAGCTTAAAGAACTCTTCCAAGGTAGGAACCAACTGATAATCTGGGAATGTAAAGCAATGGTATTTCAGATCGAAGAACTGGAATAAGACATGCATCATATCCTCTTCAAAACTGGAGATAACCAAGTCAAGCAGATAACCATGTCTTTTGATGAACTGAGCATGATCGGGAATTTCTGAAACCAATTCTTTGAGCTGAGAAGGTACACCCATGAAGTTGATTCGGATAGTCTTCCTGGAAGCCATAACTCCTACAAAACGGAGAAAAGATAAATCCCTAGGTCCTTGAAATAGTTAGAAATGATATGCAATGTTATGATGTCATGATGTCATGCTTAACAAGCACAAACAAACCACAAAATAGCCCTAGGTTTTAGGCTTGCATGAGGTATAGGTGTCTACCCTACCAAAGTTTGAGTGGGTTCATCCTGTCCTATATAGTAACCGGGTTCTAGGAATCTCATATCATTGATCTTTCTCGTACGCTTTATTTAAATACGACTACCAAGTGGTCGACCGAAACATCCCGAAAGTCGGATCTTAATGAGCGTAGCATCGAGCATCAACCAACCTTAGTCTGCACCAAAGCCGGCAATCTCACTACTTTCTAATGGCCAAGATGGGTCAATTAGGGTTCTAGAAGTTGAGTTAGTGTTGAATGACACCACGCAGACGCCAAATACTTTCCTCAACTTGAGCACGAGGAGCATCAGGACATCTAAAGTGTCGCACTAACGTAGCCATCATGTTGACCGTTTCGGTATACGCCTAACGGTTGCGATGATTTATTGCTACTTACCTAAGGAAACCTGGATCCGGGTGTAGGATCCCCCACAAGTATAATACCCAAGCATCCCTTAAGATAAAGAATACAAGTCAAACAGAAAGCAGTAAAGTGATCTAAAATCCCTAAGGATATATGATTCTGTGAAATCTAATGAGCGTAGTTAAATCTCTCGACTCCATATGCAATATTTGTTGACACAACACACGTTTCACGCTGATAATCGCCAAAATGTTGGTATTGTGTGTATATAATTTGTGGCACTAATTAATTCACTTGTTGATATTTAGTTTAATAACCCTGTTTTTTAGTTTAAATATGCTTAATTGCATTTTGTGTACATATTGTACTGGTTGATGAGTTTTGTATTCTTTTTGTAAGTGTTAGAGCATGATTAGAGCAATGAGGAATAAAAGCTCCAAGATGCATTTTTAGATCAATAAAGAAATAAGGCAAAAGAGAGAGTCATTCCAAGTTATGCAGAGAAAGCAACAAAAGTTGTTGGACTGGTGTGGATAGTCGGGGGCGATGGCCAGGTGAGGGTCATTGCGTCAGCATCGCCGAGCGACGGTGGGACGAGAATGAGCCAATTTTCTTTGAACTTCTGCCTTGTTTTACTGTTGTGTTGTTGGGCAAGGAAGAAAAGCATTATCGGATGACGTGAGTCTGTCGCCGAGCGATGGAAGATATTTTTCACGTTGCTTACGTGGCTCAATCTGGGCCAAGTTTATAAGAACCATCGTCGGGCGACGCTTTTATTTCATTTTGGAGAGTCATGGTTTTTGGGGAATAGTTTTTCTCCCAATTTTCATCACCATACTTTTTGATAGCTTAGCTTAGAAAACAACACTAGGGCTCTGACAATCCGGGAGATTTGTGGTTTATCTGTTCTCTTCTCTATGTATTTCTCTTTTGTTGGATTTTGTGTGTGTATATTTACTCTAAACATGTGTATATTTTGTCGCCCATGGCGTTATATAAAACTTGCTTTACAAATTTGTGTTTATTATTGTCCTGGATTTTTATTTTGTGTTAGAGATTTGAGTAGCTACAAATATATACTGCTTAGATTCTTATCTAGGATGATTATTTGTTAGTTTTTGGACTCTAGAGATAGATTTAGAGCTGACATTCACTTAGAGTATCTGAGATTAATGCATCTGTGTCGGTTGTGCTGGTTGTGTTGATTGAGAGATCGTCAATGCGAGTGGCATGGTTGACTTATGTGTTGTTGATGTGGTAGAGAGATCACTACTGAGGTGATGCAGTAGGACTTTCATTTTGGGTTAGAAATGACTTAGATTGTGAGAGATATGTGATGATATAGACGAGTATTATAGGTTGAGTATAACTGAACGATATGTTTAAGTTTGTGACGAGTAGTGTACACGGATAAGTTGTCTATCCTTTATAGCTTTTGTATACATTTATTTTTTATTGATACTTTTCCATACAACCCATCCAATCCCAAACTCATTAATGATAGATTTGTCGAAAGGCGAAGCAATAACCAATCTTTGTGGACACCATACAATATAACTTATATATCATCCGCTAAAAATAATACTTTACTTTTTTATTGTTGCTTTACCGCTTCAACACACACACGACTGTGTGTTCTGGTTGAAGACACTAAGGGTCCAAGCGACATATCTGGAGAATGTGCGACTTATCTAAAAGAGGGGCACTCAAAACAATAAAAGGGTGACTTGGAAATAACAATTGGTGAAGCGTACGCCTTATCCCTGTTGTAATACGGTGGGAGAACTGACTTTGGATTGTTTTGCTTTTGATCGCAAATATTGCGGATAGCAAGAGTCGCCACCGACTTTTCTTTTATCCAATTAAGGGAAGGTGAAAAGAACAGGAAAAGACCTTCGTTAGATTTTGAGTACGGGAGAAGGTTATGAAAAGGGAAGGTATTAGCACCATTTTGCTTTGACTTCGTAATGATTCACACTGGAATGTATACGAAGTGTTTGGAAATGTTTCGTTTTGAAAAGTGTTTTAACTTTGTAAAAGTGTGAGGTGTAAAAAGATGTTTTGATAGAGCAAGCAACTAAAAGTCTTATTACCTACTCAGATCGGTTGTTTCCATGTTATTTTACTTTCCTTTAGAATAGTGCTATCTGTACCATTAGTTGGTAGGTAACCCTATTCGTTGGATGTAAAGGGACATTCGAAGGGACATCGGATGGTCATAGAAGACAACTTGTAGGAGTATCCTAGCACATTTGAAGGGACGATCATCACTTTTTCGTAGGCAACAATCGAGGGACTAGATCATGTATTCGTAGGCCACGTCGAGGGACAATGATCTTTGTATCAAAGGGAATATGATGATATGTTTATAGGCAACGGTGCTAGAATACCTCTATGTTTGAGGGACTTGTCCATTTGTTCGAAAGGCAACGAGAGAGAATACTCTAGGGGGTACATGTGTGAAGAGAGTGTGTTAAATTCAGATAATTTATCTTGAAATTAGAAGTGATCTACGTTTGTTTTTATCTTGCCATACACGCTTAGTTACTAGCAGTTTATATGGGTGCGGAAAGTAAATTGCGGAAAATAAAGTGCGGAAATTAAATGTTACGCTATTACATGGCTTTGGGGCAGTTACATAGTATAGGAGTGCGGAAAGTAAATCCTAATTAAGCTATTACATCCCATGAGCAGTTACATAATATTGGAAAAAAGAAATGCGAGAAAATTAATCCTAACTATTACAACCTGGAAGCAGATACATAATAATCGGAAAAGAAAAGAAAATCGCATAGGAGAAAATGTGTTAGTAAAAAAAAAATTTTTGGGTTAGGAAAAAGTTTTTAGGTTAGTAATCCTAATTAGATGATAAACAAGTTTTTTGGGAATTTTCTGGGTTGATTTTAATAAGGAAAAGCAATTAAAAGTCAATTTTATAGTTATTAACAATTAATTAAAATATGCATGCAAAAATAATAATTTTTATGTCAAAAATTAAATAAGTATTTTTCTGACCTAAATGCAAAAAGAAAATATTTTTTGGTGATTTTTTGATGTGTTAGAAAATTGTTTGAAAAGAAATTAAA
The DNA here is from genome assembly GCA_021764765.1 of Vicia sativa. Taxonomy (NCBI): domain Eukaryota; kingdom Viridiplantae; phylum Streptophyta; class Magnoliopsida; order Fabales; family Fabaceae; genus Vicia; species Vicia sativa. The sequence goes on from CM038796.1 coordinate 126,296,874, forward strand.
GTAGAAAAGAAAATATGAAGAAAAATAGGAAAATTGGTTAGTTTTGCAAAGTGTAAAAAATATGTGAGGATGCTAGGGATCGAACCAAGGTCCTCCTTCCCACACGCGCGTTGCCTTACCACTGAGCCAAGCTGCATATTGTGTTAGTGACATGGAATAAAAGCATTATAAAGGAAATTCGTTTCTGAATGTATTTAAATTCAAAAACACGCGCCAGGGCCTTCATCTTCTTCCTTGAGACACAGACCTTTACCTACGGTTTTCTGTTCGTAGCAATAGCCTATAGTGACGGCTTTGTCTGTCACTACATCACCTGCAGATTTCCAAAATCACATACAAGCAATATAAATTCATGGTGAATACATGGATTGATTCGGTTTGGCCTCCTGAGTGTGATAGTACCACTGGTTTTGGCTAATTTTGCCTAAAACACAAAGCCCTAATTCGGACCTTCAAAACCTAGCAATGGTGGATTCTGATTCCTGTACTCAAAACACAATTAACCTATGCAGAAAGATTCGAAACTTCATTCTAAACACAAACAAACAATCAAAACATGTTAAATATGCATGAAAATCAAAAATTGAATTTGAGTTAGAATGTGCAAACCGAAATCGTGATTCCTTGATTCTGGATGTTTGGCTGGCTTGTGAGTACCTGGATCGATTCAGAGGACCTCCAGGAATGTGTTGGAATCCTTAGAATGCCTTGAATTGGACTGGAACTACGGCTGCCAATTGCTTGAATGCCACGGTTTTTTGATGCTTAGTAGGGTTCTTTGAGGCCATAAATTCGTCTCCTGTGATTGTGGATGCAACATGTACTTATAGTAGAGTGAATTAGGTCAAGAATTATGAAGAAATTATATGCCAATCAATGAGAAAATATTTTATTTGGAGTGAAACCAAATATTGCCTTTTTTTGATGAAATCTCATTCAATTCCTTTTCCAATCAATGAAATTCGAAATTGACAGCTTGTATGGCTTGCTTGGATCTCAAGAATGAGAGAAAATCCACCTTGCAATTAATTTTTGATTTTCTATCTTTTATTTTAATTAAATTGGTTTTAAATGATTAAAAATACAAAATAAATAAAAAATAAAAGATAAATTCGTGGCCTTGGGCTTGGAGGTTCCAATCCAGCTAAGGAACAAATTTGAATCAAGAAAAGTTAGGCCCATTTGCAAAAAATTTGGTTTTGTCAAGTATTTTTCTTTGTGCACCTCCTCAAAAATGCTCAACTTGTGCAAGGTGTATCTTGCTCAATTTTTAACATTTTTGGGTGTTCTTGGACTTTTTAGAAAGTTCAGGATGTCCTCTAAACAGCCTTTTTGGTTTCATCTTCATTGGAGTTTCCATGCTCATGAACACTTCTTTACAAAAAGTTGACTTTTTGTTGACTTTTAAAATGACCTGTAATGTTTTGATCCATAACTTCCAAATGAAGCACTTTCTGCCTAAGCTTGTGAGACATGAAGTTGTAGAGAATCGAATTCTCTTTAAAATGAGCTGTGGTGTAAAAATTTCTGATAAAGTATGTGAAAGTTATGCCTGGTCAAAGTTCTGTTGACTTTTGTCTAAGAAAGCCCAATTTAGAAAATTTGACTTTTGATCAATTGTTGACTTTTCTTGATGAATCATAATCAACCCTTGATCAAATGATGAATATCACTTCAAAATATTGATGTTGACCAAAAATTATGAAGTTTGACTGTATGTTGACCGCAGTTGACTTTTTGTCCAATACAATTGATTTTCAACCATCTGAGCAATTTTTTGAGGAAACTTGACTTGTAAGGCTTGAAACTTGACATGGAGATTCTTTGAAGCATATGATGAGGCATGATGACCACTGGAAATGTTGGAGGCCCACCTTGATTTGAGAATGTCCAAAACCCTAGTTTGGGTTAACTGCTTAGGAGAGGGTTTGTCTGGTCGACCCTTGTGAAATCCTTGAGTATGGATATGGGAAATGTCTTGAGAAGTAAGAGGGAAAATGTTGGGGTATAAAACTTTTCTCCTATGATATATTCCAATTACATCACCACGTAGTCCCTAAAGCACGAGGGCTCATAGAGTTCAAAGTGTTTTAACCCCTGGCTCATCTCTAGGATTTCCTAATGAACTTATCTGAAACTTTATTCTTACCTTCAGTTCTCAAAGTTTTAGTCGAACCTTCAGAAAGAGGTTTTGGTGATTCCCTCATACGAGACATAAATGTGCCTTCTTTATGAGATTTAGTTAAGTCTCTCATGCGAGACGTAGTTGAGTCTTCCCGACGAGACTTAGTTGAGACCCCCAGGCAAGACTTAGTTAAGTTTTCCTAAGTAGACTTAGTTGAGCCTTTGTGACAAGACTTAGTTCATTCCCTTAGACGAGATTTAGTTGAGTCCCTCATGCGATACAAGCCTTTCTAATGAGTTGAACCTTCCAGAAAAGACTTAGTTGAGTCCTTCATGCGATACTTAGTTGAGTCCCTCAAGCAAGACTTAGTTGATCCTTCCTAACTAGATTTAGTCGAGCCCTCTCAAATGAGACTTAGTTGAGGCTTCCTGGTGAAACTTAGTTGAACTTTCATGACAAGACTTTGTTGAGCCCTTCATATGATTCTTAGTTGAGCCTTCATAGCAAGACTTAGTCGAGTCTTTCCGGAGAGACTTAGTTGAGCCTTCTTGATGAGACTTAGTTGAGTCCCTCAAGCAAGACTTAGTTAAACCTTCCTAGTGAAAAATTAGTTGAGCCTTCCTAATGAGACTTAGTTGAGTCCCTCAGATAATACTTAATTGATTCCCTGAGGAAATACTTTATATGAGTCATTTAGGAGAGACTTAGATAATTCTTTCTGACGAGACTTTTGAGTCCCTCAGGCAAGACATAATTGAGCCTTCCTAATAAGACTTAGTTGAATATCTCATATGAGACTTAATTGAGTGACTTAATTGAGTCTCTCAGGCGATACTTTAGACAAGTACCTCATATGAGACTTATATGTGCCTTCTTGACGAAACTTAGTTGAGTCTTCCTAATGAGACTTTGTTGAGTCACTCAGGTGATATTTAGTTGGATTTTCCTTACGAGACTTAGTTGAGTCTTCCTGACGAGACTTAGTTAAATCTTTCGGATGAGAATTAGTTGAGTTTCTCATACGAGATTTTGCTTGTGAAATTCTTAAAGTTATAACTCATATGTTACTAGTGGATTGGGTGGGAATGCTTGGGAGTGATTCATAGTTTGGTGCTAAATGAGTAATCCACTGAGGTGGGGAAAATCCATTTGTGAAAGTCCATCGATGTAGTTACCTCATAGGGAGGCAATGATCTTTTGTGGAAGTTCAACAATGTATTATCATGTAGGGTGGCAATAAACTTCTTATGAAAGTCCAGTGATGTATTACTTTTGAGGGCTATAAGGATCTTCTTGTGCAAATATAGCAATGTATTATCCTGTAGGGCGGTAAAGATCTTCTTGTGAAATTCTAGTGATGTATTGCCCTGTAGGGAAACAAGGATCTTCATGTGGAAGTCTAGCAATGTATTACCACTATATGACGGTAAGAATCTTCTTGTGGAAGTCTGACAATGTATTTCTCGTAGGGTGGCAAGGATTTTCCTATGGAAGTTTAACAATGTAATTTGACAATCAAACGATAATAATAGTAACTTGATGCAAATATCATAATATTTTACAAGACTTTTTATAAATAGGCAACTCGCCCTTCTACCAATCTACTAAAATAATATCTCGATTGTCTCGAGTTCCAAGTTATAGGAATGAGCTATATATATATATATATATATATATATATATATATATATATATATATATATATATATATATATATATATATATATATATATATATATATATATATATGTGTGTGTGTGTGTGTGTGTGTGTGTGTGTGTGTGTGCGATAGATATAATCCCTCGTAGTTAGGTTATAGCTTTCTCTATTGGGTGGACGTTATGATTTGTCATGGCACCAAATCTTCTTATTGCATCTCTCTTCGAACCACCTTGGAGTTATATATTTTTTATGCTTTTTGTTTAATATCAAATTCTTAAATATGGGTGACTTATATTGCTTTTCCAATTAGATTAGTGACACATCTTATCCATGCTTCATTTTATTCCTTGTTGAATTGGGAGTATCTCGATGTTGGTGTGTCGATCTTGACTGAAAGTATGGCATCTGCCCCATATAAAAATGTAAAGGGAGCTTCCATGGTGGTGGAGTTTGGGGTGGTGTGATATGACCATATCTCTTCGTGATGCTTCTCAACCCGTAGTCCCTTGGCGCCAGACAACTTCTTCTTGATCCCCTTCAATATCATTTTATTTGCTTATTGTTCTTGTATGCTTGTTTGTGGGTGAACGACTAATATGAACTTGGTTTGTACTTCTAATTCATTGCAAAAATCGTTTACTGTAGTATTGGTAAACTAAGTTTCATTATCTAAGGCGATGGTAACTTGTAAACCAAACATGTACATAGTCCTTTCGATAAAGTTGGCAAACTCTTTATATTGGAATGTTGGACACAAATTTTGTTTCTATCCACTTCATGAAGTATTCTAATCCCACAACCATAAACTTTAGTTGGTCAAGATCTATAGATAAAGATCCTAGAATGTCAATGCCTCATTGATAAAATAACCAAGGTTTTGTCACATAGTGAAGGAGTTTAGATGGTGCATGGTGTAAATTAGCATGTATTTAAAATTTGTCATATTTCTTGATGAAAATCATGTTGTCCCTCTTTAGTGAAGATTGGTAGTAACATGCTCTTAATAGCTTGTGGGTAAAGGCTCACCCACCAATATGGATGTCATAGACCCCTTAATGAACTTCTGTTAAGACCATGGAAATTTCGTGTTCCCCAGGTCACCTTAATATAGGAGAGGTTCTTCCCATTTTATGGAGCATCCCTAACATAAAAACCTACTTCGTTGCACGCTTGTGGATTTGCCTCGCTTCTAACTTGTCTAGTGGTAATTCTCTTAACTGCAAATAATGGATTATAGATGTCATCCAACTTCCAATAAAAGTGATATCAATAGTGTTTTCCTCCTATGCATCTCTTTTTGGGATGACAATTGTTTCTTGTATTATAGTGTGGCTGAATCTTATTTTCTTTGAAACAGAAAGTTTGGACAACATGTATATCCTAGAATTTTGTTCCCAATGCACATGCATTATCTCAAAAAAATTGAAATGCTCGAAAAAGTCACGTACCTTCTTCAAATATTTGATGAGTTGTGATTTCTTCGTCTTGTACTCATCGACAACTTGCTTCGCCACCAACTGAGAGTCGATTTTGGCCTTCAGAGTCAACACACCTAATTGTAGGGCGAGGCTTAGGCCTATAATAAGAGCTTTGTACTAGGCCTGACTATTGTTAGCCTTGACTTCAAACCTTAACAATTACTCTATCATTAGGTCATTTGGTCCTTTTAGCACTATCCTAATGTCATTCCCTTTAACGTTAGAGGTAGGTAGGGGAAATCTCCTCTCCATTTGTGATTTGATGTTGTTATACATGTGACCTCATAAACAAGAGGGAATGAGTTCTGGAGGTTTAAAAATCATTGACTTAAAATAAAAATCATTTTTGAAATAAGAGTTTGAAAATATTTTATTAAAAACATTTAAATAAATATGCAGTAGAAATTCAATGTAAAAAAATAAAGTGGACCATAAAAATATAAGGGAAAAGAGATGACACCAAAAATTTATAGAGGTTCGGTCTAATGAAGTAACCTACTCCTCTTCTCAAGAATTTATATTGAGAGTATCTGATATTTTTTGAGATCTTTTAGAAGGTTAAGCCCACAAACCCCTTATACAAGAAAATGAAGTTTATAAGATAACTTTTATCCAAACAACAAACAAAAATTTTAAGTTTATGACATTTAATTTCAGTTTGAAATTTATAGTTTTTTTTTTGTTTTCACATGTTTGCGTGTTATTCACTATGCTTCAGTCAAATTGATTTCCATTTTCATATTCCTTGTAAAATTTTAAGTGAAATAATGTATTTACGTGCCATTTTTTATGCAATATTTCTCTTGCGTAAATGGCGAAAATGACATGTGCTAGAGGAAGAAGACAATGTCTTCACGCCTTTTGTCCAATTCAAATGTTTATGTTGTCTGTTTTTTATTGATTAGTGCTTTTGGTTTAACTTTTGTTTAATTTGAATGATGTTATTCATGAATGAAGTGTGTTGTGTATTGGTAGAAGCTTAGTGTATGTATGCTAAAGGCTCTGGGTTTAAGACCTAGGGAACATTTTTGTAATATATTAAATCTTGTTTCTTTTCATTTTTTGGTTCTTTTTGTTTATTTTCTTTGATTCTAATTTTCCTTTTTATTTTTATTTTATTCTTTTTAATTCCAAAAGACAAAAAGCCAAATATTTTCATCTTATCCTTTTTTTTTCATAAAAAATACAAAATATATTATTAAAGATTTTCAATTTAGTTAAGTTTATTTGTACTTTTATTTGGTATTTCTTCACTTACCTTTGATTGAATTTTTCACCATGCTCTTGAGTGACTTATCTTGAGTTTTATTATGATATGCTTCAGGGTGGACTTTCTTGATAAGTGAATACATGGTGTTGGTTTGGATACATGATTTCTTGTTGTTTTTTATTGTTTGGGATCCTAATGTATGGACCTTGATACTATGAGCTTGTCTTGATTTGACTTTAATATTTTACTATGATTGATTACCCTTGGTGTTTAATTTTGATGCATGATTAAGGTTTTAACTCGAAGTTATTATAGATACTTTATTTTGAGGTTTTGTTGATTTTTGAATCATGCCTAAATGCCTTGATGGGTGTTGTGTTATTTCCTTTTGATTAAATTTAAGAGACTTGAAATGTAATCAATCTTGACATGCTTTGATGCTTTCCTCATGGACTTTTGTTGTTGATTTCTTAAGATCATTTCTTATGCCTTACCTTTTGATACATGTCTTGATTTAGAAATTTTGGTTAATACTTAGGATGCTTAGGTTGGATGTTTGATAGTGATATGTTCACATTCTCATGTAATTCATGTTTATATTTTTATTAAATTAATCTTTGCCATGACACTTGATCACTCCTATAGTTTGATCTTGACTTATAACATGACATATTGCTTGTTTTCTACTTGTGTTTGAGACTTGTCTTGTGTTTGAAATTTCATGATGCTTGATTCTTGAATGTGATACTTTTGTTTAACCTTGACCTAATTTTTTATGACTCTCATGTTGATGGTGCTTGTGCTAGGATTTTCTCATAATACATGAAAATGTCTTAGTATTGATGATTGATGTTTTGGTCACTTTGCCATGAGTTGATGAATTCTATTTGATAATGCTTGTGATTAAATCCAATGAAAAGGGATTTTGTATGTTGACTCCTTGTTATGTGCTTGCCTCTTGTGCGTTTGTTGCTTCTTTTGCCCATATTTTCTTTGTTTTCATATTTTGGTCCCTAAAACCCTAATTTTCAAACTTACACCTCTTTTAGTAAAAAACTTTGACTTAGGTCATTTCATTTTCAAAATTTCTTTTAATAAATGCTTAATACACCTTAAGCACCTCAAACTCTTTTCATAAGATTAAAAAATACAAAACTCATTCAAAAAAAATTCCACTTAGGCTTTTATCTTTAAAACTTTTATTTAGATTAGACATGAGTCATCTTATATTTGAGATGAAATTCTCATATCCCTATTTCATTGATTGAAATGATGTTGATTTTTTTCCCACTTAAGAGAGTTAGTGACATACTTGTTGATTCAATATCTAAGTTGAAGCCCTTTTCTGATTGATATGCAAAGATCCATCTTTCTCATTCGTGTGTGGTGGATTAGTTGAGTATTCTCATTAAGATGACAACTTATCTTTTCTTCTAAAATAAATCAACAAACAAACTTTAAACCTTTTTAGATGAACTATGTGGTTCATATTTAACCATTGCACATTGGTGGTACGTAGGCACGAAACTCATTGAAGTTTTGCTGAATCAAACATTAAAAAACATTTCTTCTCTCATCCCCTACTCTTTTAGCAAACAATTCCTGTTTATCCAAATACACAGATTTTCAAAGAGGTTCCTGCAGAGTACTATAGATGTTTAGGGTGTTAATATCTTCATGTTGCATAACCAACACACGTACCTAGATATTTGTTTTATTAATTTTACTTTAAAAACTTCTTTGGGTTTTATTCATTTTCCCATTCCCTTGGAAATAATTGTGCGGTGGCGATTTTCAATTTGTGAGTCAAGATAATCAATAGCTTGATCTCAATTTTTCATCGCTACATAGTGGATATGATAATAATATTCATTGCTTATAATTTTTTGTTGACACAATATACTATAAATATGTTAAGTTCAACAAGAATACCCAAGACCATGTAATCACCTTCGCTTGAGTGCAAAAAAGGAGGAAATAAAGGAGTCGATATTTACTTAAGATGAAAAAAACTCTCTAACTCATTGATATAATTCATAACTAATGTGAAAATAAGATATCACCACTCAATGCTATACATGTGATGTACAAGACATTTACTTTGGCTAATCTCGAGGTACCACTTGACGAGTCTAACATGTTTATGACCCTTATTCTTTAGGAGGAAAATTAAAATGTGAAAACAACATGTAGTTATCATTGAAGTAGCCAATTAAGTACCTCGTAAAGCCTTATAGGCCCATAGTTCATAACTGATGATCAACACTTGTTGATCATGGAAGAGGATGTAGTTTTTTAAAATATGATATAAAGTTAGATTGTCTCAAATTGGGGAGATGAGTTGGAAGATTATGATAATTCTCTAATATAGGTATGGGTCGATGAAGAAATGACAATGTCATGATGTTTTAAAGAGGTTCTAAATGGTTATTTCACCACAAAAAAGGATTTAATGGATTGGCTATAGACATTATAATTTGAATCCAGGGTGTTGAATTCTATATTCTGTGGAAATAAAAGTGAACCAGAAGAAATGACACTGCTTGCAACTTCGAATGAAGGTGAAAGGGATCAAATAATTAATCCAAAGGATATTTCCACTCTCTGAACCCGAAAAATCTCTATATGAAGTTAACCTAGGAACCCAAGATGATTAATATTAATCATTTTATTACCAATGACAAGAGATATGTTGGTTAAGCTAATTAAGAGATATAAAAATTGCTTCCTGTGAAGTTATCACACAATGCATGACCTAGATATAAAATTGTTTAACACACGCTAAAAATCAAAAAATGGTATTTACCACACAAACAACTCCCAATGAGATTTAACCCTCAACTAATGCCTTAAATTGAATATGAAATTGAGAGGTTACTCAAAGCATGCTATATTCGAATATTTTTATATGTGAAAAGACTATCCAACATAGAGCAAGTAATAATAAAGACAAGGCTAAGTAAATGTTTACATTAATTACATAAACCCAATCCATACCACTCGAAATTATAAAAGGCTTGTATCTGATATGTGTTGTACATATTTTGTTATACAAGTATTTTTAATTATTGTTTTCCACAAGGATTGATGTGATATTACTGTCGTTCAATAGTTAAAGCGTATTTTAAGATTTGGTAACAAAAGGGTTTTGTTTCTTAACTACAAAAATCATAAATTTCAATCAAACAAATTTAGTATTCTTTCCAAAAGAGAGTTGTTTTGATTAAAGAAAGTTTTGGTTGGTTTTCAATTGGTAAAAGCATGTCAAGATTAGGTTCATTAACCTAATTTCATATAAATTCAATTAATCAAGCGGATGAACTAGTTGATGATTGATATAATTACATATCATCTCAATATTGTTGGTTTCCAACCAATATTATGAGTTTTATCATGTTAATCTTTAGATGATATCTCACTTTAACTATTGACATAATAATCTTTAATTTCAGTACAAGTAAATAATAACTCACAAATCTATATCTAGCATTTGTTCCTTAGTAGAGGAATATCTTAGGTCAACTTTGAAGCATATTTCTCAATCATGATCCAAAGCATAAAAAGATAGTAAAACAAAGATATTCAATATATATATATATATATATATATATATATATATATATCATCAACCAAGTTCATACATCAAGAGATCAAAAGAAATACATAAAATTTAGGTTAATTACCTTTAATCTTGACACAAAGAGGTTTAGCTACTCATACTCGTGATATCTTCACTTGCAAGAAATGGAGAGATGATGAACATAGAAGAAAAACTAGCAAAAGATTCAAGGTTTTATCCTATGATTTTTAGTTACAATCACCAACAATGAAGAAGAATAATGCCACTGGTTTTCTAGGTCAGATTTGGTGAGGAAATGAGGGAGTGGTTGAGGAAAATATCTAAGCATGGGTCATTGTACTTTTTCTGATTTCGCAGACCGCGTTAAACCCACTTTATGGCACTAAGCGCACCCTACTTTACGGATAATTAATTAAAAACCTCCAGGTCATGCTTTAATCGCGCTAAGCGCGCCCTGAAGCATGCTCCACCCTCTAGAAATAGCTTGAAATTGTCTTTTGAGCTCTCTTAGCGTCCTTGAATCCATGTTGGAAAGTAGAATTACAAAAAAACTACAAATGAAACATAAGCAAAGTTAAATACTCGATTATAAACAAAAACTAAATAAAAACATAATTATATCAAAATACTATATTAAATACTACTAATTAATCAAAAAGAAATTGTAAAGGACCGCAAAATTATCTACAAAATATCTACATTTTGGTCCTTAACAACTCTCCCCAACTTACTTCTTTGTTTGTCCTCGAACAAAGGTCAAAAACTCAACAAGAAAACAAGATCACAAAAATTAAAAATTATGTTAATCAACACAAAATGGATGGTTCAAACTTAACATACTCGACATAGATACAAAATAATTTCTTCTTCGACATATAACATGACTATGAATTAAGTTCTAAACACAAAACATCAACACATAAACAAAAGCAAAAGATATGCTCAAACTTGAATCACCTAAAGATTTCTTCAATATTTCTTGAAGAACAAAATGCAATATTTACATATGACTAAACACTATTACTAGCAACCATGCACATCCGGAATAATTAATGCATTCATCAAAATAAGTTAAATGAGCAAAATGGAAACCAAGATCACTAAGGACTTTCAAGGGTTGTAACTTGGCTTGGGTTAAAAACAAAGGATATATATACAAATCCATTGAAGCAAAACGGGGTAAAGATAATGAAGAGCATTTCACATTTTCACAAAATCCATTCATATTTCCTCCTTATTTATCACAACTATTTCTTTCTTTTCTCACACAATGATCCTATCCTTTTTCTTTTTCAAGTTCTTTTCATATATTTTTTTCTTCTTTTCTATACAATCTCTTTTTTATTTCTTTTTTCTTCTTTTTCCCAGGATACATTGTGCCATCAATTCATTATTTCTTTTTGATCAACCTCCTCAGCTTTCAATTTTTCAATCCTTCTTTATTTAAGAACATGCTCTTCACAAAGGCTAATCAAACGATTGGGTTGGTGTTTACAAACAAGAAACATTTCATAGAATGAATCATCATTGGATTTTCATAGATCATCAACAAATTATTAAGTGTCCTACTTAACACATAGTTGACTAAGAATGATTCATTCCACAAATTTCAATTTTAAGCTCAAAAAGGGTAACTAAGATTCCCACACTCACAAGGTTAGATTAATCCCTTTTGCAATTGATGGTTTTTCTCATAGTACACAAAAAATGCCTCGATCCTTTCTAAGTTTCCATAATGTCAATATCAAGTTAAGATTAAACATAAATTAAATGAGTTAACACAAATTGCTAGAAAACACTCATTTTTGTGCATAGTGGAAAGCTTCTCACTTTTGTGATTCATGTCCTAATGATTCAAATGTGAACACAAATTTTTTCAAAATTGTACATGCCAAGATATTTTTCCTAAAGCACAAATTTCATACACATGTTACATACTATAAAACAATTAAAAATGTACCTTAAACGCGCATCAATTGAGAATTATATCATCATCATCACCTTTTGGTGAAAACACACTTTCAGGACACTTGCTCTTGTTTTTGAGTATCATTGATTGATTCAAAAGGACAAAACAAAAGACATTAAATTAAAAATAAACAATGAATAATTTAAAATATAAGCATAAATAAATAAAAAGACACCCCAAAATGGTATTTCAAAATGTAAAAAGTACTAAGGCATAATGCCTTCAAAATATAATATTTGGAATTACAAAACACATCCTAACAAGGATGGCAACCAACAAAATACAACAATTGCCTCAACAAACTTAAACATAAAACATAAACTAAAAGCAATAAATAAATAAAAAGCAAATAACATGGATCAGTCTAAATCCTCAAGAGTGGAGTCACCCGGAGTACTAGAGCCGGAATCATCATCACCATCGGCATTATCAACAGCTACCTCCTCATCATCATTTGGCCCGACCCCAGACCAATCAGCATAAGCTTTCAACTGGTCACTAGTGCGGCTAAAATGGTCCATCGTTGGCTCTCTAATCTGCAACATCATCTGCTCCATGCTTTGGTGCATGAACATGAATGCTCGTTGGTGAGCCATATGCATTTGCCGGTTCCATTCAGCATCTGGACCGGCTTGAGCTCAGCAGCAACAGGAATAGCTCGGGCAGCAGGATTAGAATCACTGGCCTGACAATAACAGTCACAATAATTATCATCAATGACACCATCAATTTTCAGGTGACCTACTACAGGAAATTGCACCGGGGAACTTTTACAAAGCCCCATAATTAAACCAAGATAAGTGAGGTAACACTTGAGTCGTTCACCAGAAGATGTGTAACTCAAAGCTACCCTTTTCAACTCATTAGCAATTAGCCGACCAAAATCAATTTGTGCTTCACCAAGCATATGAGCAATTAGGTCGGTTGTTTCAACAGGAATTAAGGATGTGTGACTTTTGGGCCTTAAGTTGTATAAGGTCACATACATAAGAACTCTGGCATAAGTTTTCAGACTTGACCTATTAAATTTCAATGGTTGGCCAGATCTGTTTAGCTCGTAATAATGGCTAGTCAAACAAATTTTTTTCCTCAATACCTCAAAATCCCAATTACCACGAGCTAAATGCTCGTGATACACATTCAGTCATCATCAGGAGCAGTCCTGTTGATTCCCAAATATATGTTAATAGAAGCACGAGAGAAAGAAATCACCTTGCCCCGCACCATGGTTGAAAATTGAAAAGAGTTCCCCGTTGAAGGTAGAGCATTCACATATAATCCGCGAACTAACTCCACATTAACCTTTGGATGCGGCTCACAAAGAACCCCCAAATTGTAGTCCTCCAAAAGGAGACCACAGCGAGAATAATGACCATGATCACCGAGGCAGCTTAATCTCTTTGTCCATTATTTATTTCCCCAGGCTATTTGTATCGAGCCTCTTATTCAGGCCCCAAAAATCTTGTGCCATCAAATGGAGTAGGTCTAGATAACCCGACTCCTGCTGACATAACTCGTGGTCGCTTTGGAGGCATCTGAACAACAACAAAAATCAACAAAATATGACACCAAAATGTCCATTACATTTATTTCCATGCAATAACAGTGTAAAAGAATCAAACAAAGCATCAAGGATTGACAAAATAACAACAAAAAAAAAACAGCATATTTTTTTTCTTCAAAATGCTACAGACCATGCTAAGTCGGCCTACCACGCTTAGCCCGGTCTGCGAAACACATATTTTTTTTCTGTCCAGAACATAATTTCTTCAAAAATCTAACCCTACCCACTGAGAAATTCCTTAATCAAACAATATATACAGTTAAAACATCCTATTTCTAAAGTTAAAACCCTAAAATCCTAATTTCTAACATGCAAAAGGGGAAAATAGAAAAATAGAGAGGAAAATAGCAAAAGAAAGAAACCTTGATGCTTGATTAGTGACAAGCCACACGAAATTTGCACGAAAGTTGAAGTTTGGAGTTGTGGGGTTTGAATTTTTCTAAGTGAGGAAGATGGCAATGGTGGAAAGGGTTTGGAATGGTGAGAAATGGGGCTGACTATCCACTTTACACACCCTAAGTCATGTACAAGAGCTGGGCCAACAGGTTGGGCCCAACAAGCATCTTAATTTCTTTTCTCTCAGACCGCGCTAAGCCTGCCCTGGGCCGTGCTAAGCGCGAAATTCTCTGTAAGATGGGGTGAAAAATTTCAGAAACCGCGCTAAGCCTGATATTGCGCGCTTAGCCCGGTCTGCAAAATTTTGAAAAATTGCTTAAAAACTAGAAAAATGCTAAGTAACTTACAAAATGACTTAAGAAAACAAATACTTACAATGTTGGGGTGCCTCCCAACAAGCGCTTTGTTTAACGTCGTTTCGAGCTCAACGGTTCAAGATGATCAAGGATCATCAAAGTATAATGCCAAAATCTCGCGGCTTGTCTCGCCGCCAACATATAATTTCAACCTTTTCCCATTGACGATCCAATCTTTCTTGCTTCCCAGGTCTTGTAACATAATAGCTCCATAATCTATGACCTCTTTGACTAAAAACGGACCGAACCATTTTGACTTAAGTTTTCCTGGAAAAAGCCGCATCCGAGAATTAAACAAAAGTACACTTTGGCCCGGTTGGAAATCATTGTTCTTGAGCTTCTTATCATGATAAACTTTAACCTTTTCTTTGTAGATCTTATTTGAGTGGTGCGCTCCATTTCTCAATTCTTCTAATTCATGAAGTTGATCTTTCCTTTTTTCTCCGGCTAGATTTAAATTAAAGTTCAAAAGTTTGAGAGCCCAGAGTGCTCTATGTTCCAATTCTACCGGAAGGTGGCAAGTTTTACCATATACCATTTGGAAGGGTGTGAGTCCGATGGGAGCTTTGTATGCGGTACGATATGCCCACAAAGCTTCATCCAACTTTGAGGACCATTCTTTCCTTGAACTTGAAACGGTTTTCTCAAGAATTCTTTTTATTTCCCTATTAGACACTTTGGTTTGACCATTTTCTTGGGGATGGTAAGGAGTGGTTACTTTATGCTTGACACCATAATGTAGTAAAACTTTTTCCAAAGGTGCATTACAAAAAATGTGAACCACCATTACTTACCAACACCCTCGACACACCAAAATGGGAAAATATGTTTTTCTTTAAAAAATTTATCACCATTTTGGAGTCGGCTTTGGGTAAAGCAATTGCATCCACCCATTTTGACACATAGTCAACCGCAACAAGTATGTATTCATTTGAAAAAGACGGGGGGAATGGACCAACAAAATCAATGCCCCAACAATCAAAAACCTCAACTTCCAACATATTAGTTAGAGGCATTTCATATCATTTACCTATTCCTCCACTTCTTTGACATTGGTCACAACTTTTTGCATTCTCATGAGCATCTTTAAATAATGACGGCCAATAAAATCCCGATTGTAGAACTTTAGTGTGTGTACGCAAACAACTATAGTGTCCTCCGTATGGAGAGTCGTGACAATGCCAAAGAATGTCTTTGGACTCTTCATTTGTTACACACCTTCTCAAAATGTTGTCAACACCCACCTTGAACAAGTATTGGTAATCCCACACATATTGCTTGACATCCGATAAGAATTTCTTCCTTTGATTACAAGTGAGGTCTTTTGGTATCAAACCAGTTGCCTTATGATTAGCAAAATCGGCAAACCAAGGCCTCACTTGTATCGCAAAAAGTTTCTCATCCGGAAATTCTTCTATTACTTCCTTTTCTTTCTTTGTAATTTCAACATTGACCAATCGAGACAACTGACCCGCTACTAAGTTTTCAGAACCTTTTTTATCCCGGATTTCCGTATCAAATTCTTGCAACAAAAGAATCCAACGGATTAATCTTTATTTGGAATCCGGATTGGTGAGCAAATACTTTATCGCCGAATAGTCCGTGAAAATCACAACTTTGGAGCCGATAAGATAAGAACGAATTTTTTCCAAAGCATACACTATATCAAGCAACTCTTTTTCAGTTGTTGCATAATTTATTTGAACATCATTTAAAACTTTTCTCGCATAGTGTATTGCATAGAAAATTTTATTCTTTCTTTGACCGAGCACGGCTCCCACCGCATAATCACTTGCATCGCACATTAATTCAAAATCTAATTTCCAATTTGGTGCGGTGATTATCGGTGCATTAATCAAATTTTCCTTTAATTTTTCAAAATAAATTAAACAATCTTTATCAAAAATAAAAGACTTATCTTTCTTGAGAAGATTGCTCAATGGCTTTGCTATCTTGGAGAAGTCTTTGATAAATCTTTGATAAAAGCCCGCATGGCCAAGAAAAATCCGGATCCCTTTGACATTGGTAGGCGGGGGAAGCGTCTCTATCACATCAATCTTGGCTTTGTCAATCTCGATCCTCTTTGAATAAATTTTGTGCCCAAGAACAATGCCTTCGGTCACCATAAAGTTGCACTTCTCTCAATTCAAGACCAAGTTAGTATCAACACACCTCTTCAAGACGGTGTCCAAATTATTCAAACACAAATCGAATGATGCTCCAAAGACGGAGAAATAATCCATGAATACCTCAGTAGTCTTTTCAATCAAGTCGGAAAAGATGGCTTGCATGCATCGTTGAAAAGTTGTCGGCGCATTACATAAGCCAAAAGGCATACGTCTATACGCGAAAATCCCAAAAGGACGAGTGAAAGCCGTCTTCCCATGGTCTTCCGGATTCACCGAAATTTGGTTGTAACCCGAATATCCATCTAAGAAACAATAAAATTGTTGCCCCAAAAGCCTCTCCAATATTTGATCCATAAAATGAAGAGGAAATTGATCTTTTTTAGTGGCTTTATTTAGCCTTCTATAATCGATGCACATCCTCCACCCTCTTTGGGGACCACATGAACTGGACTAACCCACGTGCTATTCGAGATTGGATAAATCATGTCAGCTTCCAACATCTTAACAACTTATTTTCTCACAACTTCTTTCATAACCGGATTCAAGCGCATTGAGGTTGGGCCACCAGTTTGAATTCTTCTTCCAACATGATATTATGCATACAATAAGCGGGGCTTATGCCTCTTAACTCGGATAACACCCAACCTATTCCATTTTGGTTAGTCTTCAAAACATGAATCAAACTACATTCCTCCTTTTCAGATAGAGTGTTACTAATAGTGACGGGTTTATTACCTCCATCATCAAGAAACACATATTTTAAATGAGAAGGAAGTGTCTTCAACTCATATTTTGGTTCTTTATCTTGCGGATCCTTCTTTAAAATCTTCATCTCCTCCTCCCACGGTTGCACTTATTTTGAAATCTCCAACTCCTCCAAACATTCTTCAAGTTCCCTCTTTTCACCATCATCGATCATATTAAAGGCTTCGGTCAGGGTTCTTTCAAGAGGATTTGTAAGATGCACTTGACTAGTGACATCTTCTATTGCTTCTTCAATAACATCTACCTTTAAACAATCCTTTCTATCATTTGAATGCTTCATTGCTTCAAAAAGATTTAAATAAATCTCTTCGTCGTGCTGAAACAACCGGCTGAACATCATCCGATAACTATATCAATGAAGTCGCCATCGAACGTTTTTTATCTCGCAAAAGGAGAAAGGCAAACGCATCGCGAAAACCTAAAAGGGATAAGGCACGGTCTTGTGACCGAGAGATAGGGTAAGGGAATCTATTACGCGAAGGGAAGGTATTAGCACCCTACACGCCCATAGTACTCTACGGTATCCACTTCTACTTTCTATCTAATGGGTGTGTTTAAATATATTTACTGCTTGATTGCTATATATGTATGCTAAAAAGAATGCATGTGAAAGAAAAGTAAAATAAAGAAAACACGGGGAAAAGAAGGAAGTATTTACAAAGTTTGCTCGGTCGAGCCCCGTGACAAGATGCCTACGTATTCCCTCGTGCAATGGGAAAGTCAGAGCGTCGTAGTTCGGCTCACTTGTTTTGGTGTGTTTTGTGTTTTTTACTTGTGAAAAGGTTTTAAACACAAAAAGAAAGAGAGCGCGCAAAGGCGAAAAAGAGTTGGTGTTGGTTGGTTGTTACGGTGAGTTTGTTGAGAGAAATTATGGAGAATGATGGTTTGTTGTTAGTTTTTGAGAGAAAAAGAATAACAAAAGTGGTGATGAATGGAAGTTATTGAGAGAGATGAAGAGTGATGAAGGTGTGGTGAGTGAAAGAAGAAAATGGCAGTGAGTTGAGAGAAGTGAGCAATGGCGTGAGAGAAGAGAGAGAGAGAGAGCAGAGTGTGGTTGTTATGAAGTTATTATGGTTTCATGGAGTGAATGGCAGTGAAAAGGAAAGAGAGAGTATGAAGAGTGGGAGGGAGAAAAGAAGAAAGAGAATGGAAAAATGGTGATTATCATTCTATTAGTTTGTTTCTTGTTATGGTCAATGAGTGAGTTGTATTGTGGAGTGAAAAGAAAGATGATTGTTACGGTTAGAGAGGAGTGTGAGGCGACAGAATGAGTGTCAAGAATGGTGTCCAAAAAAAATGGAAGAAGAAAGTGTGGTTTTTGGTTATGGTTGTTACTATCAAAAGAAAAGAAAAAAATGAATATGTATTCTGTTATGATTATTACTGATAGAGTGTAAAAAACCCAAAATGGTTGTTACTATGAGAAAAAATGAAAATGGATTCTGTTATGATTATTACCGTCATGAATATCTCTAATGCCGACACCTTTTCTAAACAAAAAAATAACCATGCCCTCTACTTTGTATGCTCCTATCTTGGTGTATAGTAGTCCAACCGACATTACGAGAGCGTCGACTCGAAGAGCACACTTGGTACAACAACATTGATGTTGAATGCCCGACGAAAAAATGATCACAAGCTCGCCGTAATTAGTTTCGAAGTCACGCCGACACGAACTGACTTGAACATTTCAGGATTTTTTTCTAAGTGTCAGCTTCTTAAATTAATACACACACATCACTTTACGGATCTATAACTTTTCCGATACTCGACCAAATAACACAAACTCGGTGCCGTTGGAAAGATGACATGTGGAAGAACAACTTTGCTTTTAATCACGAATTCAAATGAGCCTTAAATCATAGAGAAAAATTGCCATGAATTATGCCTCGCAAGTGTTCGACGAAACTCCTGGTCAGGCTGGGCAAGTTTGTGCATGATATCCACCCAATTTCCAACTTTGCTGTCACTTACGGCGCTTCGTATCTCTCAGCTCCGATATCCGAAACGGAAAAGTTTCTAAACGGAACATGTAGAGTATAAGGCAAACTTCAACTTTCGTGTTCGAAGTTTCTCCGTGCGGCGATCGGATCGACGAGAAAACAGCTCCAAACATACGCACAAAAACTGTTCGATGAAATGCGTCATAGCCATGGCAAAATGTGCATCTTGCATTTTAGCAACTTCAAGCTGTCACTTACGGTGCTCCGTTTCTTCCAGCTCCGACGTCCGAAATGAAAAAGTTTCTAAACGGAACTTGTAGATGGAATTACGAACTCAAACTTTCATGTTCGGAATTTCTTGCAGCGACCGAATCATTGACGAAAACAGCCCGAACATGTGCACAAAAATACCGAATTTAACAAACATAATGAGTTCTTATTTTCGCTATATAACTTCCGATCCGAGTCCCGAATGAATTCGACTCCTTCAACAAAGTTTTGATCGCCGTGAGATGAACAACTTTCCAGTTGAGCATTTTCCGATTCGAGCCACGAACTATGATAAAATCGACTCAAGTCACAAGAACGATAGAAACAAACACTTCAAAATATTTCTAAGTGTTGAGATTTGAGGAATGATAAACCGAATCTCCGAGCTCTGTAATCTTTGATACGCTTCCGAATGGATTCGATTTCTTCAAGAAAGTTGTAGATCGCCATTAAATGAAAAACTTTGATGTTGAACTTAATTCGAATCGACGCCTCGAAACACGTGTAAATTGCCTCCGAAGTCAAGCGCTTGAACATGCTAAAAACACTCACAATTTTACTAAGTGTAAAACTTCAAAAGTTATGAACTTCAAATTTCGGAGCTTTATAACTCGAAATCCGAGCATTTCTGGAAAAATCTTACCCAGGACAATGTCGGAGTATGAATTGCGCTCTTTTCAACGACTATCAATTAACAAACTTCTGACCACAGACGGGTAAGATACGGATGCGACAACATGGCTCCGTGAACACAAAGTACCTTAAACTTAGAAAAAATTTCTAAGTCCAAAATTACTTAAAATGCAAGAAACGTCATTTTCACCCGATTCTTCCGATTTTTTTTTAGCGAATGATTGCATTTTCTCAAATGTCGACTTTTAACCGTAATTTTGACCAAAAACTCCACTCAGTCAAACTTTGACTTTTGTTGACTTTCTAATACACGCGCTCAAACATCATTTTATCCGCTCGTTTGATTTTCGATAAATCGTAGATCGATAAGCCAAATACCAATGCTTCACAACTCACTAAGGCCATAGAATCGCCGGGTTCAAATATCCGACCACAACATATCGTAGCTTGAAATTGTAATCAACATCCACCGATAGACGATCAAAATACCAAAACTTGCGAGATAATAATCGAAGCTTCGACACGCGTATTGAAATGACGCCCAATTGATGTAACCTCAAATATTCAACTTTTGAGAAACAAACCTCTTCTTCGTAATTGTACGATTCATACGATTGGAGAATCTCAAACCCATGATCAATGCATGAATGATATGTATGCGATGCACCTATTAATTAAGTGTTAGCCAATTATTTATAAAATGAAGAGGGTAAATTTTGGGGTACAACAATGCCCTATTCAATCATCCTCTAGCTTAGAGCGAGATTGGCGTCGCTTTCAGCGACAAGGTATGAGGTGATTGAATACCAAACGGACCCGTAAATTTACACTCAATCCCAAAAGTCGCATCAAGAGATAGGTGTGGACATTCCAAAATTCTAAGGAACCTCACCGAGAAAAGGAGCATGTTGCGCCGAGCTTAACCTGGCCACAACCAAAGAAAGCATGTAATAAATGCTTCGAAGGCGTACAAGTGCTAACGACCTAAGTAGAATTGGCCTCTACCTAATTCAATCCGCAATGTCGAGAGACACGAAGCGGAAGCAAAGACTTGATACATCGACTAGACTATCACATTACGCCGGAATAACCGGACGGGTTAGTGATGCAAAGGCTAGAAAGTGCCAAGTAGGCTTTATCGATTCGTAACGCTACACTCGAAGGGAGACAAAGGGTATTTGTTCCTAAAAGGCAGGGTAGGACCTCCCGAGAATCGCTGCACTGGGATGTCTGGCTTCAACGAAGACGAAGACCGGAAATGTCGACCGTGCCACACACAATACAGAGCAACTTGCATCATGTGTAAGGAAAGAGAGATGCTCAGACCTTGACCAAGAATTGGTAGCGACTCAACTCTTGTGCAAAAGAAGGAAGCAAGGGTAGGGCTGCACCGGTAAGAGCCGCTCAACACCAAGAAACGTGTTGCACCGTAGAATCGCGCTTTAACACCAAGAGACGTGTTGCACCGGATGGAACGGCAGCTTCAACACCAAGAAATGTGTTGCACGATGGAACCGCGCTTCAACACCGTAAGACGTGTTGCACCGATGGAACCGAAGCTTCAACACCAAGAAATGTGTTGCACCAGAGAATACTGCCAGCTTCAACACCAAAGAAATGTGTTGCACCAGAGAGAATACTGGCAGCTTCAACACCAGAAGACGTGTTGCACCAGATGGAACTGGCAGCTTCAACACCAAAGAAATGTGTTGCACCAGATGGGACTGACAGCTTCAACACCAGAAGACGTGTTGCACCAGATGAGACTGGAAGCTTCAACACCAAGAAACGTGTTGCACCAGATGGAACTGGAAGCTTCAACACCAGAAGACGTGTTGCACCAGATGAGACTGGAAGCTTCAACACCAAGAAACGTGTTGCACCAGATGGGACTGGAAGCTTCAACACCAAGAAACGTGTTGCACCAGAGAAAACTGGCAGCTTCAACACCAGAAGACGTGTTGCACCAGATGAGACTGGCAGCTTCAACACCAAAGGAAATGCCCCACACCCAAAAGCTATCCTTGCTGGGATTTCAGAGAGACATTGGAACACCACTGGGGACTGAAGATTCATTGCTCTTGGCTTATAATTCGATGAAAATGCATGAATTCCCTAAAAGGTAATGCAAATGCGATGATGCATGTTTTCAAAAGATGAAGTGTGCACGGCGACCAAAAGGTCACAAGATGACCAACTTCAATCTGATAATCCACTGGGGGATAATAATGGAGATCAACCAAGGATGCGACCCGACTGGTAAATCCAAAAGGGAGCCTTTTGAAGAGATCGAGGTCTACCACCCTGCTACGGAGATGATACCACGAGAACCTGTCGTGCTGGACAACGATCCATTGGGGAACCAAAAGAGGACACTTGAAGAAGAACTCTACCGTTACCCATCACGACTCTAGCTGGGGAGACAAAGATATGTCAACTACTGGGGATGTTGGGAAACACAAACTCTCTAGGGAGGATCATCCATGGACAATAGGCGACTCATTGGGGAATCAAACGCCCGATCAACAATCCAGATAACATCTCCATAGGGAATATCAGGATACAACACACTTGCGACTTTGGAGAACATCCACTAGGGACTTTCACTGAGACAAATATTGTCAACCCGTACCGGGGATTGGTACCATGTTCTGCAATAAGGATTTGTCGATAACAACATCTGCTAGGGAGATTCACCAAATATGGTATGCTGATGACAAACACTACATCTAATTCTTTGCAGAAGTTTCACTCGGGGTTTTCTCGTCCATGCATCGAAAACGAGATAATCAATTTCATGGAGGATGGCGAGGGCACCAAGTCGTGAGATACCGATAATGGAAGAAAAATCCATAAGAGGGAGCATCGCGGTCAAGGACGAACTCGAGAGAAAGGACACCCGTCGAGGATGAACTTGTAGGAAAGAAGAAGAGGACGCTTGACAAAGACGAACCCGTAAGAGAACAAGCCAAATATATGAAAGCGAACTAATAAGGAAAAGAGAACGTCGGTGTAGACGAACTGCAAGGAAAGAACATCAGAAGATGAACTTGCAAAGGAAAGAAAACGCCTAGTTAAGACGAACTTGGGAAGGACATCCGTAAAGATGAAAGGGAGAAGAACGTCTGAAGACGCGCATTTAACTTTACCAAGATGATGACATCGAGGGAAGTGTCTGCAAGAACTATAATATCCCTCAGGCCAAAGGCGGGGTATAGTTCTTCAAGAGTATCAAACATTTGGATTACCGCACACCAAGTATGGATACCCAAACGTCTGGAAAGGTAATGCAAACACGGGTAAGATAACCGACGATTTTGCTTAAACGAAGAGCGTGCGACTCATTGTGAAGAAGACAACAGATCAAAGCTTGAGTCAAGAAGAACAAATTATCCTGACAAACTTCTAAAGACCCAATTTGGAGACCGTTTCTGTATAGCAGCGGACTCAAAAGGGAGGACCCTACATTGAAGAGTATTCTTCAAGATGTAGGAATTTCAATCAAATGAGTAATCAGACATCTGCAATCTGTCACCCATACGCCACTAGCTTCAAACCCCGAGTGAAACATAGATAATCAACATGCCCCTGTATCTGAAAGGATTGACCAACCTTGACAAAGCTGGGAAGATAGCACGGAGAAACCCGATCCGTCTCCATACTGGCATCCTACAATACAATGTTAGTGGAGTGACCCTGGCATGATGTGACAAGGTTGTCTGCCATCCAGATCACTCAAGCCTTAAAGCAATATTCAAAAGTTTCTGATCATGGTAAAACCAACAATGTTTATATATGCAAAATTTTACCACAAAACTTTGAACGTGTTTTGCAAACAAATCAGTAAATGCAAGAAATTAATTGACAAGCCAAAACTCATTTTATTAATTGAAAGCGTGCCTGTAAATAGGCAAGTACAACAAGAAGCAATTCCTGAAATGAGGCAATTGCAAAAAGTAAAATAAGAGGAAAACTAAAACGCATGGCAATGCGACAATGAATCCTCTTTGGGTTTCAACCCTGCTATCAGTCTTATAACTCCAACTATCTCATCACTTCGCTTTTCCCAAAAAAGGCGATTGGCTTGATCACAACCCCTGAGTAGCTCAAGTCGTTGCCATAGAGTGCGACCATCGATCCGCTAGGCATGTCTATGCATAGTATCTTTGACTACGTCCGTTTACGGTAGGGAAGTCTTCCCGTCCATTATTGCGAGCATCATGGCACCACCGAAAAGACTTTCTTCACAACAAACGGCCCTTCGTAGTTTGGTGTCCATTTGCCCGCTGGTCTCCTTGGGAAGAATTATCCTCTTTAGCACAAGATCACCGGTTGGTAATTCCGAGGTCGCACTCTTTGTCAAATGCTCTTTTCATCCTCTGTTGGTAACCGCCCATGGCCGATAAATGCCAATCACTCGCCAATGAGGCATAGTTGATCTAAGCGGTTCAGACCCACTCGCCTTCATCAAGCTCGCGCTTTCATGATTCTTAATGAAGGATTTGAACTTGGAAGCACAACTTCCATGCCATAAACAAGAGAAAACGGAGTTGTGAAGTACGGATGGTAGTCCAGAACCATGCAAAGCGAAGGGCAACATCTCATGCCAATCTCGATAGGTTACTACCATTTTTGCACAATCTTTTAATGTTCTTATTCACCGCTCAACAGCCCGCTCATCTTCGGGCGATATGGAGACGAATTGTGGTGCTTGATCTTGAAAGACTCACAAAGCTCCTTCATCATCTTGTTGTTAAGATTCGACCCATTATCTGTGATGATCTTTTCGGGAATCCCGTAACGGCAGATGATGTTGTGTTTGATAAACCGAGCAACCACCTGTTGGGTGACGCTTGCGTAGGATGCCGCTTCAACCCACTTGGTGAAATAGTCTATTGCAACCAGAATGAAGCGATGTCCGTTGGACGCTGTCGGCTCAATCTTTCCGATCATATCGATGCCCCACATAGCAAATGGCCAAGGAGAGGTCAAAACATTCAAAGGCGACGGTGGCACGTGCACCTTATCAGCATATACTTGGCATTTGTAACAAACGCGGGCATGATTAAAGCAATCAACTTCCATGGTTGACCAATAATACCCAGCTCGCAAGATCTTTTTAGCCATAGTGTGCCCACTGGAATGAGTTCCGAATGAGCCCTCATGCATTTCTTCGATGATTTTTACAGCTTCATCTTTACCAACACATCTGAGCAACAGCCCGTCATGATGTCTACGGTATAGCACACCGTTGTTGAGGAAGAACTTCGCTGAGAATCTTCTCAAGAACTTCTTATCTGTTACAGAAGCTTCATCAGGATACTCTTGAGTCTCAAGATATCGCTTGACGTCGTAAAACCAAGGATTACCATCTTTCTCTGCTTCAATCTCAAAACAAAAAGCTGGCTCATCCAATCTTTGAATAGTTATCGAAGGTGCTTCATTAGCCCATTTGACTTTAAACATGGATGCTAGGGTGGCCAAAGCGTCAGCCAGGTTGTTCTCTTCCCGTGAGATGTGATCGAAAGTGATTTCCTCGAAGTAAGGAATCAACTTCATCACATGCTCTCTGTAGGGAATTAGATTTGGGTGGCGAGTCTCCCAATCTCCGTTAATTTGGCAAATCACGAGTGCAGAGTCTCCATACACTTTCAGATGCTTGATTCTCAAATCAATCGCCGCCTCGATACCAAAGATGCAAGCCTCATACTCGGCCATGTTATTAGTGCAATCAAAGCAGATTCGAGCTGTGAACGGAATATGGTGACCGTCCGGAGTAGTAATTACTGCACCAACACCATTGCCTAATGCGTTGGAGGCTCCATCAAAGACCAAAGACCACTTGGACCCTGGATAAGGTCCCTCGTCTGGACCTGGGATGTTGCAATCCCGAATGTACATTATATCCTCATCAGGAAATTCAAACCTCATCGGCCGATAATCATTCATCGGGTGGGCCACGTAGTCCGCCAACACACTACTCTTGATAGCTCGAGTAGTATATCAATGTCATACTGTTAAAATCATTTGCCATCCGCGATCCGCCCACAAAGCGGGCTTCTCAAATATGTACTTGATCGGATCCATCTTGGATATCAACAAGGTTGTGTGGGTCAACATATACGCCTTAGTCGGTGAGCGCCCACGCTAAAGCACAACAAGTTTTCTCGAGCAGTGAGTATTTTGTTTCACATTCGTAAACTTTTGCTTAGGTAGTATATTGCATGCTCTTTTCGACCGACTCCATGTTGGCCCAAAGACACACCCCATCGAGCTTTCGAGCAATCACAAATACATGATCAATGGCCCGCCTCCACGGGAGGCATAAGAATCGGAGGTTCCTGCAGATACTCTTTTATCTTATCGGCGACTTGACAATCGTCATTCCACCGACCATCCGATCCTTCTTTAGCAACTTGAAGATTGGTTCGCATGTGGCGCTATGTGAGAGATGAATCTAGAGATGTAGTTTGACCTCCTAGAAAGCCACGGACCTCTTTCTCGCTCTTGGTTCTGCATTTCTTGAATTGCTTTTACTTTAGCAGGATCAACCTCGATGCCTCTTTCACTTACAACAAAGCCTAATACCACGGATCGTATGCAAATGTACACTTGTTCGGATTCACCTCAATCAACTTCCTCAACCGATCAAACAACTTCAGGTGTACCAGATGTTCTTCTTCATTTTGAGATTTAGCAATCATGTCCGACATACACTTCAATCTCTTTGTGGATCATATCATGAAAAGAGTTACCATTGCACGCGGTAAGTTGCCCGCATTTTTCAATCCGAAAGGCATCACCTTGTAATGTAAAGTTCCCATGGGTAATGAAAGTTGTTTTAGCCATGTCTTCCGCACCATCTTAATCTGATTATACCCGAAAACCATCCATGAATGAAAACACTTTTGCATGAGCCGTATTGTCCACCAATATGTCAATATGGGAAGAGGAAAGTCATCTTTCGGACTTGCTCGCTCGATCCTCGTAATCCACACACATTCTAACTTTGCCGCCTTTCTTGGGGAACAATGTTGGCAACCCATGGAGGATAAGAAATGACTTTTTAAAACCCATCAAGTTGTTTCGGACTTCCTCTTTGATCTTCTTAGACATCTCGTGATGAGTTCTTCAAGTTTCGCTAACGGAGGGCATTCCTCTTTCAAAGGCTTATGCACCACAATATCGGTATCCAACCTGCATGTCTTCATAAGACCAGCGAAGATATCGAATACTCTGAGTAGTTCAATCAATCTTTGCTTCACACTATCTTCCAAAGTGGCCCGATTTTAACCTCTCTCGATCACATCTGCCTTTATTCACTTTCTCAATCTCTTCCTGATGCGGTTGAATAACCTTTTCCTCTTGCTCTAACATTCTTGCTATCTCCTTAGGGAGTTCACAATCTTCCTCACCTTCTTCTTCGGCTTGGTTGATCGGATTATCGAAGTCATAAAGAGTGATAGCAGTCGTTATCAAAGGGATCCATTAGGAATGTGGGATTATATCTGCATAATTGATTTTAATGCCTATTTTAGTTTTTTTTTTTACATGATAAAAGAAAAATAAAGCATTGCCATTTTGCGTTTTAAAATTGTGATGTAAAATTAAAGGAAAAGGAACAAAACATTTGAATGAAAAAGACGTTCTTTATTTCATAGTAAAATGTTGCATATACAAACAAGGTGGTTACATATGATTCATCGCGTAATACGTGAATTATTGCATGATAAACAAAAGAAAATTACTCTTCGCCATCGTGATGGACGCAGCCCGAGGTCATTGTTGAGCTCCATGCCAGGGACACTGGGACGGATCCACTTATCAATATCAAACTCGTTGTCAGAATCATCCAAGGCGTTTGTTTGCCCGGAACCGATGCCAGCGCTGGAAAATCTCACAGGAGTATTCAAATTGGGTGCTTTTAGAATCTGACGGCGCAGAACAGGGTCAAAACCCAACCCAAACTTGTTGAACTTAGGTGTTACCTCCATCACACGGCCCCAACCTTCAGGGCGTCCATCCTCGACCATAGCTTTTGCATCCTTCAAAGATGCCATGGAAGATTCAGGTTTGTCTTTCTTAACTTCCTCCTGTTGAGGGGTCTTCAACATATGCACCGTCTCAAAGCCTTGAAACGGGGTTTCATGAATCTCACCATCAATCTCAACATAGCGGAAGGACGCAAGATGGCTTACGATGTATTCTTCTTCAGCACAAACTGTGATAGTTTTCCCTTCAACTGGGTATTTCAGCTTCTGGTGAAGAGTTGAGGTAACAGCTCCAGCTTTATGGATCCATGGACGGCCCAAGAGGCAACAATAAGCAGGTTGAATGTCCATGACAAAGAATGTTAAAACAAAGAGTTGAGGTCCAACTTTGATGGGGAGATCCACTTCTCTGAAAACAGATCGTCTTGAACCATCAAATGCTTTTACGATCAAATCACTTGGCCGGAGTTCAAGACCACCATAGTCTATCTTCATCAGTGCGGATTTGGGAATCACGTTAAGCGAGGAACCGGTATCAACCAACACTCGGGACAAAGTAGTGCCCCGACATTCTACGGAGATATGCAAAGCTCTGTTATGGTTCCGACCCTCTGGTGGAAGATCACAATCCGTAAAACCCAAGCCATTGTTCGCTGATATGCTTGCACACACATTCTCAAATTGTCCAACCGAGATCTCTTGTGGCACAAAAGCGGTGCTTAACAGCTTCATCAAGGCATTTCTGTGTACCTCGGAGTCTCGTAGTAATGAGAGAATAGAAATTTTGGCGGGTGTCTGAGCAAGCTGATCAATCACCCGAAAGTCACTCTTGCAGATAAACTTCATAATTTCCTCTATATCTTTCTCCAGATCAGGATTGGCATTTTGCAAGTCTGGTTGCTTCATAGGTTGCTCCATAGGTTGCTTCATAGGTTGCTTGCCCCTAGCTTTGGCGGCAACATCCGCTTTGAGTTGTATTGCTGGATCGGAGAAAATCCGCCCGCTTCGGGTCGCACCACTACTTCCAGCAATATTATCAGTATTGACGACGTCCAGCACATCACCTTTTTCAGTTGGGGAAGAGACATCTTCCTGTTTCACCCCATGGTAATAAACGTCCGATCCGTAATGCCATGGCACAGCTTTATCACTCTCATATGGCAATGGACCCGGCTTGGTGATTGTTAGGGGAATAGACTTTGTCGGTGCAGATATCACAATCGGAGTATAAGGAATAGTAATCACAGATACAGCCCGCGTCTCAACCTTCTCATCTTTTCAGCCCTGATCAAATTGCAACTGACCATCATTAATCAAACTCTGAATACCAGCTTTCAAATATTCACAACCATTAGAGCAATGCTCACACCTATCACAAGCAGCTTCACAACCTGGAAAGACACCTCTTTCAATCAGATACTTCTTGACAAAAGGCAAAGGCGTTTGCACCAAGTCCACATTTATGATCAGATTAGGGACCTCCCCATCTTCCATCACAGCTTGAACAACCCCATGACGCGGCATTGGGTTCTGTGTAACATTTGGTCCAGCAACCTGCGGTCGAGCCTCTAATTCAATGGTCTTTGAATCAATGAGGTCTTGCACCTTGCATTTGAATGCATAACAATTCTCAATACTATGCCCCAAGGTTTCAGAGTGAAACTCACAGCTAGCATTGGCATCATAATTTCTGGGCCGTTTATCCAGAGGAGGAGGAGCAAATGCAGGCTTGGGAACAACCAGCTTAAGATCATTCAAACGGACAAACAAATCTGCATAGCTCATAGGAATAGCATCAAATCTCCTAGGAGCACGATTCTCTTGTTGCCTCTGATTTTGCTGACGCGGTGCTTGCTGATTTTGAGGTTGGGAAGCGGATATAGTCACTGCATTAACCTGAGCCCTGCCTCTTCCACCATATACAGCGCTGGCCTCTCCCTTTTCCTTCTTGGGATAACCACTATATGCTTTCTTAGCACCAGAAGAACTTCCTTCAACTGTTGTATTTTACGGATTTCAAGCCACTCTCAATCCGTTCACCATATCGGACCATCTCAAAGAAAGCTTGCATCGCATGCAACATAGTAGTGTCCAGATAGAGTAGTGAACATATCAATCATTCTCGCCGACCATGGGTGGTGAACTCTAGCAGAAGTTCTTCCACTCAGCGTATCTTTAAATGTTTGCCCCGACGAGACAAACCCAATAGCTGAGTACGATTCGGAGCCATATCAATGTTAAACTGATATTGCAGAAGGAAAGCATTCACAAGATCGTGCCATGTCCTGATATGGCTTCGTTCCAGATGCATATACCACTCTAGAGATGCTCCAGTCAGACTCTCTTGAAAGAAGTGCATCAACAATCTCTTATCTTCAGTATAAACCTCCATCTTGCGGAAATAAGCAGTGATATGAGTTTTGGGACAAGTGGCCCCGTTGTACTTGTCAAACACTGGCACTTTGAACTTCGGAGGAAGCCTTACCCGAGGTGCCAACCCCAAATCAGACAAATCCAGCCCAGACAATTTCTGACCCTCAACAGCTTTCAAACGTTCTTCAAGCAAACGGTATCTGTGATCATCTGCGGGGAAGTCACTTTCACTGCTATTTACCGAATAAGCTTCGTCATTCTGATCAAAATCTGCGCCCTGAGAATGAGGACGACCCCGAATACGATGCCCTTGCATCCCATCATCAAAGAAAAATTGCCCTTGAGGAGGAGTAGGTGGTGGAGGTGGAAACCGACCAGTAACGTGTGCACCTGGACCACGAAGGTGGTCGTTGACACCCAAATTAACAATATTGGCCTCAACACGGGGCTGACCCACAGAAGCATCGTCAAACGGATTACGTCGACCATCCTCTGAACGGGTCCTCTAAACTAAAGCCCTCAGCTCTTGCTGACCCTGATTCATATTGGTGATGACTTCCATGAATTGAGTCATCTGTGCCTCCATCTGCGCTTTCATCGCGGCCATGTCTGCCTGAAGTTGTTCCATCGCCGCTCGTTGCTTCGAGTCGGGTAACGGTGGAAGTTTGCAATCTTTCTGCTAAATAAGAGCAGAAGCCGAGGATGAGAACTCCGGACAAAACCTGTTATGCATGGCATGTATATATATATATATATGAATGATATGCATGTTATGCATGTAATGGCATATTTGTACATTTCCAGGACTCTTAACACTTTGACCCAAGTTTTAGGATTTAACAAGATAATGAATACTGAAAAGTCTAATATCATTGGATCAAAGAAGATTACAAGCATTTGAATCAATCATTTTTGTAAATCATATGAAAAGGAGTAATCCCATCAACAAGCTCGATGGTGATTTCGCATAAGACAAATAAAGCATAAATCTAGATATCCGACATAGGAATCCTTCGCCTCGTGCAACTGTCGAGCTTTGAGACGCTCCAACTCTCCAACAAAGAAAGGATAGTTGAACTTTTCTTGGATACGGATTCATACACCAACTTCGATTATGCATTTTCTTCTTCAAGTCTTCTATTTGAGCCTTATATTTCTTTTCTAAGCCGACAACAACTTTTCGGTGCTCTTCCGAGAAATAGAGAAATCTTCGACTGGACCTCTTCTTGGTTGAATCCGATGCTTCCCTTTGAAATACTTGAGCTCGTGAGCCAACGGTTCTTTGTTTGAGTTGCAACAAGATTTCATCGCTAATGTCTCCTTTTCTTCAAGCAAAAGTCGATTCCGAGCAAGCACTCGCTCATAGTCTCCTTTAGAAACAACATCCGTATCGACTGTGGATAAAAGGTCATTGTTCTAAGAGAATGCCATTGACGATCACTATTCTTGTCTTTGATCCATTGGATGTAAGAAGTATAGGTGGGATCTTTCTTGCAAAAATCGCCTCTTTCAAGACGGATGCTTTTCCATGCTTGAATAGCTCTAGCCATCATACCGCAACATCAGGCACATCATAATATAGAGTTTCCGCACGAAACTCGCATCGAGGTCCAACCAAAGCATAACCCAACCTGTCTCACAAAGAAGAGTCGGATTGTAATTGATACCTCCCTTATGCCCATGAGAGGACATTAGGAAAGTCTCCGCAACGGATGATAATCTTCTCACACTCGGTCTTGGACATCCCACGTCGACTCCAATTAATATCGTGAGATGTGAGACCCATCAATCTAGGAATCCACCTCATGGTATGTCGAGTGTCAACAAAAGCACCGTTTCGAGGAAGAAAACCCTGAAACCAATGGTATAACAATGGCGCACAACAATTTACAACTCCACCCTTGCCTTTGAAGCTTCTGGAGTGAAGGGAATGATAAACATCCCCTAGCAAAGTCGGAACAGGATTCTGTTGGATGAAAATAGAGATGGCATTCATGTCAACAAATTTTGGCTCATTTGGGAATAAGCACATCCCGTAGATACAGCAAGCTAGAACGGCATTGAAACCCTTCTAATCCTTGTTGACAAATTTGGCGTTACCCTCCCGAAGAAGAAAGCCCAAATGAAAGCCTTTCACGGCACCCTTGCTTGCGACATTGGCGGATACCACAGATTTTTGCAAATGAAGAGCTTTGGCGATTTGATCATCAATAGGTCTCCACGGAAGCATGAAAAGGTACTTGATGCAGGATAGGAACGTCCAGGATACTGGAATACTCTTCCAATGTGGGCATCAACAAATAATCAGGGAATAAAAGCACCTCAATTCACGGTCATAGAATCGAAAAGGGCTCAAGTCCGTCCTTCCGTAATCGGTCGAGGAGATTTCAACCAGTCGAATTCTTCCATAATCTCTAGTAAATGTGAAGACATTCTCGGTGGAGATTTGCTAGCAAGCAAGAGGAGATTCTCAAGAGCGGAGGGAAATTTGTACCGGATGACGTCTCGATTGTTCTTCTTTCAAGATCCATCTTCCAAAACAACCCGACAACTAGACCCAAAGGTAAGAAACTCGAAAATAACAAATATGCATGTTAAAATATGCAAAAGTTAAAAAATTCATGAATGCAATGTTTTTGAATCATGTATTTGTATGTTGGACCATATCGAACTCTCGGATAATCAGAATAAAGTCCGAACTTGTCACCCAACCAAGATATCACGTGAACCGGATCCGAATGTCACAGTTCAAAGGTCCGCATCAAACTGGAATCCCATAGAAAATCCGAAAATACCAAGAAAATACCGAGTCACCATCAATAACCGAGTCACCAACAAGAATAAGTCACCAATAGTCACCAACAAGACTGTAGTAATGATATCCCCCCAACTCACAGGGTGATTCTAGACTCAACAAGATGTCCCTAATGATATGCAGAGTCGACGATCCTTTATCGAGTACTTCACGACTACACAACAGGTGTAGGCGAGAGCACCGTCAATCGAATCTCGTCGACTCGGTCCATGCCTCCTCACACGCACCACGGATGCGGATTCGACATGGACATCCATCTAACCTATATGTCATCGGTCGGTAGTTGGCCTTTACCTCAAGTAACACCCACCCAGATCAAGAGATAAAACCAGCACAGCAGCAGTCCAGATACATGATATATGAAAGCGATAAATATGCCACATAGAATGCAATGCAAAACATACAAAGGATGATAAAGCGGTAAAGCAGGTAAATAGATAAACAAATGAATAAACACCCAATAGACATGAAAATAAAAGCTAGGATCGACTGATCGGACCAAAGACAGTCTCTTGATCCCCAGTGAAGTCGCCAGCTGAAACAACCGGCTGAACATCATCCGATAACTATATCAATAAAGTCGCCATCGAACGTTTTTTATCTCGCAAAAGGAGAAAGGCAAACGCATCGCGAAAACCTAAAAGGGATAAGGCACGGTCTTGCGACCGAGAGATAGGGTAAGGGAATCTATTACGCGAAGGGAAGGTATTAGCACCCTACACGCCCGTAGTACTCTACGGTATCCACTTCTACTTTCTATCTAATGGGTGTGTTTAAATCTATTTACTGCTTGATTGCTATATATGTATGCTAAAAAGAATGCATGTGAAAGAAAAGTAAAATAAAGAAAACACGGGGAAAAGAAGGAAGTATTTACAAAGTTTGCTCGGTCGAGCCCCGTGACAAGATGCCTACGTATTCCCTCGTGCAATGGGAAAGTCAGAGCGTCGTAGTTCGGCTCACTTGTTTTGGTGTGTTTTGTGTTTTTTACTTGTGAAAAGGTTTTAAACACAAAAAGAAAGAGAGCGCGCAAAGGCGAAAAAGAGTTGGTGTTGGTTGGTTGTTACGGTGAGTTTGTTGAGAGAAATTATGGAGAATGATGGTTTGTTGTTAGTTTTTGAGAGAAAAAGAATAACAAAAGTGGTGATGAATGGAAGTTATTGAGAGAGATGAAGAGTGATGAAGG
Organism: Vicia sativa; assembly: GCA_021764765.1. Lineage (NCBI taxonomy): Eukaryota > Viridiplantae > Streptophyta > Magnoliopsida > Fabales > Fabaceae > Vicia > Vicia sativa. The sequence goes on from CM038796.1 coordinate 126,331,319, forward strand.
TGTGGTGAGTGAAAGAAGAAAATGGCAGTGAGTTGAGAGAAGTGAGCAATGGCGTGAGAGAAGAGAGAGAGAGAGAGCAGAGTGTGGTTGTTATGAAGTTATTATGGTTTCATGGAGTGAATGGCAGTGAAAAGGAAAGAGAGAGTATGAAGAGTGGGAGGGAGAAAAGAAGAAAGAGAATGGAAAAATGGTGATTATCATTCTATTAGTTTGTTTCTTGTTATGGTCAATGAGTGAGTTGTATTGTGGAGTGAAAAGAAAGATGATTGTTACGGTTAGAGAGGAGTGTGAGGCGAGAGAATGAGTGTCAAGAATGGTGTCCAAAAAAAATGGAAGAAGAAAGTGTGGTTTTTGGTTATGGTTGTTACTATCAAAAGAAAAGAAAAAAATGAATATGTATTCTGTTATGATTATTACTGATAGAGTGTAAAAAACCCAAAATGGTTGTTACTATGAGAAAAAATGAAAATGGATTCTATTATGATTATTCATCATGAATATCTCTACCGACACCTTTTCTAAACAAAAAAATAACCATGCCCTCTACTTTGTATGCTCCTATCTTGGTGTATAGTAGTCCAACCGACATTACGAGAGCGTCGACTCGAAGAGCATACTTGGTACAACAACATTGATGTTGAATGCCCGACGAAAAAATGATCACAAGCTCGCCGTAATTAGTTTCAAAGTCACGCCGACACGAACTGACTTGAACATTTCAGGATTTTTTTTCTAAGTGTCAGCTTCTTAAATTAATACACACACATCACTTTACGGATCTATAACTTTTCCGATACTCGACCAAATAACACAAACTCGGTGCCGTTGGAAAGATGACATGTGGAAGAACAACTTTGCTTTTAATCACGAATTCAAATGAGCCTTAAATCATAGAGAAAAATTGCCATGAATTATGCCTCGCAAGTGTTCGACGAAACTCCTGGTCAGGCTGGGCAAGTTTGTGCATGATATCCACCCAATTTCCAACTTTAAGCTGTCACTTACGGCGCTTCGTATCTCTCAGCTCCGATATCCGAAACGGAAAAGTTTCTAAACGGAACATGTAGAGTATAAGGCAAACTTCAACTTTCGTGTTCGAAGTTTCTCCGTGCGGCGATCGGATCGACGAGAAAACAGCTCCAAACATACGCACAAAAACTGTTCGATGAAATGCGTCTCATAGCCATGGCAAAAATGTGCATGCTGTCTTGCATTTTAGCAACTTCAAGCTGTCACTTACGGTGCTCCGTTTCTTCCAGCTCCGACGTCCGAAATGAAAAAGTTTCTAAATGGAACTTGTAGATGGAATTACGAACTCAAACTTTCATGTTCGGAATTTCTTCGTGCAGCGACCGAATCATTGACGAAAACAGCCCTGAACATGTGCACAAAAATACTCGAATTTAACAAACATAATGAGTTCTTATTTTCTGTGCTATATAACTTCCGATCCGAGTCCCGAATGAATTCGACTCCTTCAACAAAGTTTTGGATCGCCGTGAGATGAACAACTTTCCAGTTGAGCATTTTCCGATTCGGAGCCACGAACTATGATAAAATCGACCCTGAAGCTGTCAGCAAACGCATAGAAACAAACACTTCAAAATATTTCTAAGTGTTGAGATTTGAGGAATGATAAACCGTAACTTCCGAGCTCTGTAATCTTTGATACGTTTCCCGAATGGATTCGATTTCTTCAGCAAAGTTGTAGATCGCCATTAAATGAACAACTTTGATGTTGAACTTAATTCGAATCGACGCCTCGAAACACGTGTAAATTGCCTCCGAAGTCAAGCGCTTGAACATGCTAAAAACACTCACAATTTTACTAAGTGTAAAACTTCAAAAGTTATGAACTTCAAATTTTGGAGCTTTATAACTCGAAATCCGAGCATTTCTGGAAAAATCTTCACCAGGACAATGTCGGAGTATGAATTGCGCTCTTTCCAACGACTATCAATTCACAAACTTCTGACCACAGACGGGTAAGATACGGATGCGACAACATGGCTCCGTGAACACAAAGTACCTTAAACTTAGAAAAAATTTCTAAGTCCAAAATTACTTAAAATGCAAGAAACCTCATTTTCACCCGATTCTTCCGATTTTTTTTAGCGAATGATTGCATTTTCTCAAATGTCGACTTTTAACCGTAATTTTGACCAAAAACTCCACTCAGTCAAACTTTGACTTTTGTTGACTTTCTGATACACGCGCTCAAACATCATTTTATCTGTTCGTTCTTGATTTTCTGATAAATCGCGTAGATCGATAAGCCAAATACCAATGCTTCACAACTCACGGAAGGCCATAGAATCAGTTCGGGTTCAAATATCTGACCACAACACACTGTAGCTTGAAATTGTAATCAGCATCCACCTGATAGACGATCAGAATACCAAAACTTGCGAGATAATAATCGAAGCTTCGACACGCTGCGTATTGAAATGACGCAATTGATGAACCTCAAATATTCAACTTTTGAGAAACAAACCCTTCTTCAATTGTATGATTCATACGATTGGAAAATCTCAAACCCATGATCAATGCATGAATGATATGTATGCGATGCACCTATTAATTAAGTGTTAGCCAATTATTTATAAAAATGAAGAGGGTAAATTTTGGGGTACAACACGTGCACACGCACCTTCATCAAACCATCATCGATATCAATCATCATTCTCGCGGTCTTCATGAATGGCCGACCTAGAATCAAGGGAGCATTCCAATATTCTTCCATTTACATCACAACAAAATCAACGGGAAAAAAGAATTTATCCACTTTAACCAACAAATCTAAGGCTACACCATGTGGGCGAGTAATAGACTTGTCCGCCAATTATAAAGTGATCTTTGTAGATTTTAACTCAATATTCCCCAACCTCTTCACAATAGATAATGGAATCAAGTTGATGCTATATCCCAAATTTATCAATCCCTTGCCAACATAAACATCACCAATGGTAATGGGCAAAGTGACACGCCCCAGATCGCGTTCTTTCTTCGGTATTGTACGTTGAATGATTGCACTACAACTAGCGTCGACCATGATAGTTTCTTGATCCATATACCTCTTCTTCTTTGTCAAAATGTCTTTCATAAATTTGGCATACTTTGGCATTTGCTCTAATGCCTCGGTAATGGAATGTTGATTTGTAATTGCTTGAATATGTCCATAAACGGAGCATAATTCCGAGCATCATCCTTCTTAGATGGAGCATGAGGATATGGTAAGTTTATTACCGGTAAAGTGACAACCTTCTCCTTTCCCCTCCTCAACTTCTTCTTCTTCTCATCAATATTCTCTTTTTCAACTACACCATTTTCAACAACATCATTTTCAACTACAACATTATTTTCAACT